>JADRCD010184038.1:0-24309 GCA_019843815.1 Montemys delectorum
AGTGCGTGTGTGTTTTCTTATTTTCCTCGTAGATGTATTAGAACTGGCTTCTATTGTTTTCTTGACCATCAGACAAAGTTCTGGGTAAAATGCCGAGCTCTGGCTGAGCAATACTGTGGCCACGTGATGCTAAGGGGTGGGGGCTCTTTGCTGGGTTGCGGGATGCTGCAGACATCAGGAGGGCTTCTCACATGGTGGTATGCGCAGGCGCGGGTAGTTGGGCTGGGCAGTCCGCGCGCCTCGCCTGGGCCAGGGAGGCTCTGAAGATTGGAGGTGAGCCCTGACTCCCAGGCTCTCCTGTGATCAGACCTCGTGGTGACGTCTCACAGCACTTGAAAGGAGTTCCTTCCCTCCTGGTGGAGATTTTTCTCTATGACCCTCCAAAGCAAACCTACTTGAACTCTGAAGGTAAGAAGTGTAGGGCTCCCCCAAGACTGGATAGCCCTTTCTTCCCCAGACTGGCCTAAGCGGTAGGAGCCTGCCTTGAATTGTGTAGGCACAGTGTCCTGTGAGTGTGATATCTGTGTGTACCACTCCTCGGGTGGGTGCAAGGGGCCTTATTTCACAGTGGAGGAAATGAAGGCTCTGAGAATCCATAGTCTTCCTGGGACCCAGCCGGGCATGCGAGGGAAGCTGAACCCAAGGCAGCAACAGTGACTCTCATGTGCCTCTCTGCGGAGTGCCACCTCCAGGTGACCCCTTGGCTTCCTGAGCAGCAGCAGCTTCATGTGGAGTACTCAGCACACCTTTCCTCACGTGCTCAGCAGTTCTCTGGTCTATGGTGTTTGGAGCTCAACAGAGGAAGGGGACCTAGCCATCCTCAACGGCCCACCCCCCACATGCTTAGCAGGCTTTCCCCCCAACAGGGGACTGACTGATAGCTACCAGGAGACAAGCCGGCTGGTTCACATTGCCCGAGGAGATTTTCCTTATTGTCTTGTTTTGAGTTGTTGTTGTTTTCTCATTGGCTCAAAATTTGGAACATGCCACTCAAGGGCCAAGAAATTCTCAGAACTCTACCCAGTGATTGCTAAGCTAATTTGCTGTCATAGCAACTGTAAGAATTTGCTTCACCTCCTCTCTTTTCCTGGAGACAGGCTAGTCTCAAACTCAGTACCGTGGTGGAGCCTGTCTCTTGAGGGCAGGGATTACAAGCCCATAGATACCACCACACACCTCTAAGCGGCGTCTGCATTTTACAGCAAGCCTCGCTTTTACCCGAGGCTCACAAACACCTGTGAGGACAACGGCCGCTGCTATCGTCTGAAAGTAGAAAACAGCCGAGTCAAGGGCTCAGCCAGGTTTTACAGAGATAGGGACAGACATAGGAAGAGAAATAGGTTCAGCGCTTGCTTCTAGCCAATTGCTTCTACCATGCGCCCCCTAGTGGCAGGATTCGCATACAAGCTCAAGGGCGCCTCATTAGAATGCCTTCAACTTCAACACTTAGTAACAATCTGCACGTGGACGGGAGCACAGAGGGCTTCTATCTTGTTGCTCTGTTGACCTTTAGGGTGAGTCGATCTTCATGTTGCTGTCCACAGGAAGGAAGGGAGGGAGGAAGGGAGGGAGGGAGGGAGGAAGGAAGGAAGGAAGGAAACTTATTTAAAAGAGCAACAGATCTTATGTGATGATGCAGTCTCTGGTCCAGTTGGTCCCCGCGATCACACATATGACCCACCAACCCCTCCCCACAGCTGGCTCCCGATTCGTGGTTCTATCCAGATCCTGTGCGATCTTGTCCTCTTGGTCTGGAATCCTCTACCCCAGAGGCAAACTGGTTCACCTCTTTCTCTCTTGTCCGATTCTCAGTGACAGGGAAGGAAGGCACTCAGTAGGATAGGCAAGGGAGTTTTAGATACTAAGTTGTTTTGTCCCCAAAGGGTCATCGGGGACCCGAGGTGCATGCCCACACTGCCTCCTAGCCACAAAGGCCTGCCTGGCCTGCAGGATTGACTTAAGAGTCATTCCATCATAGCTAAGTTCCAGTCTACATGGAGACAGAAGAAGTAACGCAAGAAGTTTCTTCTTAAAATGATCTGTAACTTATAAAAACCATTTTCACCAGTTGTAGACCAGAATCTAGCCAGTCACACCCAACTGCAGTGGGTTCTGGGTAGTACACTTTCTGATCTGCAGATCTTGTACCCAGCTGTCCTTAGTCAAGGGCTCCGTTGACTAAAAGAGGAAGGGAAGATGACGTAGTGAGATACAGTTCACCGTCTGTGCCCCTAGCCTGGGATGTAATTCCCTGTCCTCTTTAATGTCCAGAAATGAGGCATTTTCTGTATCTCAGAATCCTGCAGCCCAGCCCAGATGGTGTAAGGGCATACATTGGAATGCTATCTTTCCTTTAGGCTGGCCATTCGAAACAAGAGTCCCACTAGTCCAGATCATTGGTAGCTATAACAACAGACTGCCTGTCATTTATCCGGCTTCCATTTTGTGCTAATTACTCTTTGAAGCTATCTCCTTTGGCTCAATCTTCACAAACCCCATGGGGGCAGATATTAAAACAACTCTGTTCTCTGTCAAGAGAGGCTTCTAAAGGCCAACATTTAGGGACCTTTCTCACCACCTCTCTAATTCCCCAGGTTTGCTCCAACCCAGTCCCTTAAAAAGAAGGTGAAAAGGTGGCTTTTTGCGAAGCACAAGGACACCCATGAGCATGCTAAGCAGCTTAATTAACTCCGAGTTTGTTGTAGGATCAGTATGTCTTGGAAATTAGAAATCTCCAAAGTAGAGAGCATGTGCCCCTGGGAGAACAGGGTAGCTCCCTGGAATGAGAAGCCCGTATTTGACCTTTGCCCACATTTATTTCTATCTCCTACACCAAACATTACTATTGGGCATGTGCGTTACTGAGTGTGCTCGTCACTGGCACAGTCGTAAACACATTTAGTTTAAAAACAAATACATATGGAAGTACTTATTAGACATCTTTGGTTAACGGAATGCATGACTCTGCCTGCTTCCGGCCCCTTGACCATCCCCACACCCATAGAGGGAGGTGTGACCGGTCTGTGGCAATAGCATTTTGCACCAGGCTAGGGTGTGTAATTCTGCTGCTGCTGAGAAGGCACACTGACTTGACCCATCACAGGCAGCAGGAACATTCTGGCAGCCAATTACAAATCCACGCAGAGCTGGGAGAAAGTGCAAACACTTCTCCAGGCTCCCCTGGGATCTCCTTTCCAGTGTGCAAAATGGGCCTCCCCAGGGCACTTTCTCTGTCCTCTCTGGAGTCCCTGCTCCGACATCTCCTCGATCTGTGCCCTATGAATAAACTGCCAAGTCTCCTTCCTTCAAATCCCAGTGGGGGCTAAGCCAGCAGCCTCCTTTCTTGGGAATCCTGGTTTCTTCTCTCTTAGTCTGGTCGGGCCGCTGTAGCCAAGTGCTTGGTCTGAGGGGCTTGAGCATCGAGCACTTATTTCTCATAGTTATTGGAGGCTGGAAATCTGAGATTGAGAGACTGGCTTATTCGGTTTTGGGGATCTTTCTCTTCTTGCAAGGCTATCCAGACTATTGGATTAAGGGCCCTCCCACATGACCTTGTTTACTGCAGCTACCAAAAAGGCCTGTCTCCCAACACAACACTAGGATTGAAAGGGGAAGCACTGTATGTGCCCCATAGCACCCGTTCAGCGTAACTCTCAGTGATGACGGGCCACTGTTAGCTCCCTATGTAATGACTTCCTTGTATTACCCCAAACCCTTATGCTGGTGTCTGAAACATAGTACCTTGGCACAGGACTGTTTGGAGAGAGGTTCTTTCCAGACGTAGCAAGTTAAAATGAAGCTGTTAATAGTGGAGGGAGGTTGTCATTTGACTGATGTGCTTTTAAAAGGAGGAAATTGGAGACACGCACACACACACACACACACACACACACACACACACGCATACACACAGCCCATGTGAACATGAAAGAAGAGCTGTAAAGCAATTCCAGAGACAAGGGGAAAGGCATAAACCAGGTCCTGGTTCTTGTCAGAAGGGGCGGACCCAGACTGTACTTTTTTGTTGGATTTCCAGCCTCAGAGTCTCACTCCCACTCTGTTCTGTCCTGGTTAGGGAACAAGAACTTCTGTTATGTCCATGAACAGAGACTATTAGAGGTCTCTAACTTCCGCACAGTGGAACCTGCAGGTGTCTGAGATGTCAGATGATGAATCAGGGAGGCCGTGTCCTTTGCTCTCTGGCCCTCCACCATTCATTCTCCTGGGTGATTGCCAGTGTCTGTTTCTTTCTCCAGCCTCACACTCTAAACAAGGTGCCTCTGGCAGGAGGCCCCTACGGTAGATGGAGTCTCCATGTCCAATGTGACTTCATTGTTCCTGACTTAATGAAGGTAAGACACAGAATTACCCAGAAGCCTGAGAGCTTCATGTTGGGTTACTTGTTTTACAATCTATATTGAAAAGAGTTGACTAATGTAACTATCCCTTGATAACAGGACAAGGGATATCTGCCCTTTACAGACATGGGCTGTCTTATCTGTGTGTCTCTTTCCATTGTTCGTCCTCCAGAGCCCTCCAGTTTCAATATCTGAACTTCATTAACTGTCCATTCTGAGTTCTCTGAGTTCTGGGACCTTCATCTTTCCTTCTGAATCTGTGCGCTTCTCTCTTTGTTCCAACGTGAGGTTTCAGCCATCGCCTGTGATGAGGAGTCTCAGCCCCCCAGGCTTAGGGGAGACAGTGACATTTTCGCCTGACCCTGGTGGGGGTGTCAGAAGACATGCACAGTGCTGGTCTGACATGCACTAGGAGTTCTGGTCTACTGTCACCTTGAGAGCTCACCTGCCCTCTCTCAATCCAGCCTGCCAAGCAGCCACCACAGTGGTACCTGCCACAGGACTGCATGATGCCTGAGTTATTTCCCATAGCTGTTGGCAAAGATCCTCAGTGACGCAAGCCCCTTGTTAGAGCTGCCCAGTATTGAACAGCCGGTTGAATAACTACACACTCTATTCTAGTTGTTTTGTTTGTTTGTTTGTTTGTTTGTTTTTTTAATGTCTGTAGTGGCTATTCCTGGTTGTCAACTTGACTCTATCTGAAATGAACTACAATCCAGAATTAGAAGGCTCACCTGTGGCCCTAATCTGGAGGCTGAGAGATACAAGTTTCCGACCTGAATTTTGGCATGGAGACCTTGAGGCATAGTGGCTATGAATTCCAGAGGATTAACATAGAAAGCTCTATGAGTTCAAGATCACCTGGTATTAAAGGTGTGGTGGCATAGTGGCTATGAACCCTAGAAGATTAAGACTGGAAGATCTACGAGTTCAAGCAAGGTCATCTGGGGTTAAAGATGTGGTGGCACACACCTTTAACCTGGGCCACACCTTTTGCTGGAGACCCATATAAGGACATTGGAAGAAGGAAGGCTCTCTCTGCTTCGCCTCCTTGCCTTGTGGGACTGAGCAACTGCTAGATCCTTGGACTTCCATTCACAGCTGCTGCCGACCGTTATTGGGAGTTGATTGTTGAGAGTTGGACTACAGACTGTAAGTCATCAATAAATTCCTTTACTATATAGAGACTACCATAAATTCTGTGACTCTAGAGAACCCTGACTAAGACATATTGGTACCCGGAGTGGTTCTAGACAATGTCCATCATCAAATTCACTTTGAGAACCATGCCTGATACACAATTCTTGCTGGAATGTCTGTGTGGGTTCAGTCAGAAGGTAGAGATCATCAAATGACTTGAACACGGGGAAGATATGTATAAAGAATTACTGAACAGCAAGAGCAGGGAGCTGTAGGTGTGGGATACTGGTGGGCTCCCTTGAGCTGAGAGGGTATGCAGGGCAAGTTTAGAGGGGATCAGTGTCATGTGACAGACCAGCAAACACAGTACAAGGGAAGAAAGATGTATTTTGCTCATGGTTTCAGAAGTATCAATCTACCATGGTGGGGAGGTTTGGGTGAAGCAAGATATAGCACACCAAAGAGGCCAGAAAGCAGAGAAAATGCAAATGGGATCGTGACACTGCAAGCATGACCCAGGGGACTTACTTGCTCTAACTAGACCTCACCACTCCGAGGTGGACAGCAAACATTCAACAATGAGACTGTGGAGCGCATTCAATATCCAAATCATACTGAGGGGTCGCCTCTCATCCAGGAGAGCAAGATTGTAGGATACTGGGCAAATACAAACTCTGCAGGGTGGCCTTGCCAGCAGCAACAGCCTTCCAGTACAAGGTTGAGCAGGATACACAGAGAGGTCAAGGCATAGCTGCTGACCTAAGGCTTGGAGCATACTGGTGTCTTTGTAGGGGGACCTTCAGCAAAGTAGTCATTAGGGAGATCCAAGGCCCTGAAGCTGCTACCTGTGTGCTAGGGCAGAGGGCCACAAGGTGTTCTCTGCACCTCAGCCATGCATAGGTACATGCAGGAACAGCATACAATGAAGTCCACACAGTAAAATGCACAGTATCCCTCTCCTGCCCTCTATTGGCAGATCTGAGGATTGCACTTATGGTAATGGAGACTGGTGTGTGAGAGACCTCCCAGCTGTCACAGAGCAGTCAGATGATAAATCAAAACCCCAGGCTAAAAACTGTGGTATTTACCCACAAGGTTGAGAAACATAGAGTTATTAGGATTATTATTTTTTTTTTAGAAAAACTGTTTAGTTGGCATTTCCTCAGGGGTTTAGTGGCATTGAGCACCTTGTCATTATTTGTGACCCTCCTACAGCTGAGAGCTGATTCTTCAGACCCCGCCTTCCACAGATAACCACGCCTCTCTGCCCACCTCCTGCTAATTGCCACACCTTTCTTCAAGTTCGAGTTACACCGGAAGTCCCACCTCCAGAAACTGAAGAGGAAGTTGCTGATTGGGTCAAGTTGCTGACGAACTTGGGGGAGGGGTTTTGCCTTACCTATTCTACCTGTTTGCTTATAACAAAGAGAATTGAATGAAAGATGGCAGACTGGAAACACATCATGTGTTAGTCTAATTTTTTACAAACCCTTCCTGCAGTTCCGGTACCCCAAAATTATTTTTCAGGACCTTGACCCCATTCCAGAAAACCCATTCGTACATGTGGCCTTTGGGCGGCTACAATTATTTGCATATATGTTATTTACATGCCACCTTGTCATCGGCATGTAATGTCATCCACATGTCGCACAGAGAGGCCTTTATCCAAGTCCTTTGCCCACTTTTGAGCAGGATTATTTGGTATTTACCCAGTATTTGTGGCTGTTGTGTTGAAGGAGTGACTACATATTTCGAATAGTCACTCCTGATAGTCTAGGTAGGCTGCAAATATCTTCTCAAATGCCACAGGCTGTTCTCTCTGCCATGTGCAACATTCGGTTTCCCATAGTCCTACTTCTCTTTTGCTCACTGCAAATCACCGAAAAGTCGGCACATTTCTTCCCTGTCATTTCTCTCAGGAGTTTCTATATTTTATAGTTTAGACTCTTAATCCATTGTTGATTTGTTTTCTGGAGGAATGGCATAAAGTTGGGGTTCAATTTCACCCTTCTTTACTTGACTGTCTAGTTTTCATAAGACCAGTTGTTCAAGAGTGGCTGTTCCCGGTTTCCAGTCACAGACGAGTTGACAGTTTTGTGAGTCCATTTCATGGATCACTATCCCATTCCATTATTTCTTGAAAATAATTTTTTTTAAGTTTGCATTTGTTTGTTTATTTACAGGGTATGTGCATGTGTGTGCTTTTGTGCATACGTGGACATCTGGGGGGCAACTTGCAGGAATCGGTTTCTCTCCTTTACTGTGTGTGTTCCGGAACTAGCTTGGATTGGCAAGCTTGGTGGCAAATGTCTTACCATCTCAGCAGCTTCTGTATTTGTGTTTATTCCAGGCCCATACTGGCTGGTGCTGGTGTGAAAGAGGGCTTCACAATATAGTCCAGGATGGCCTTCAACTCATCCTCCTGCCTCAGGTTTCTAAATTCTGGGATGACTGGCAGGTGCCACCATACTGGCAAACAAAGCTTGTTTTGTTTACTGTAGATCTTAATATATTTTGAAATCAGGAAGAATAATTGCTTCTTGCTTTGATATTCTTTCTCTAGATTTCCTTGACTCCTTTGGGCCCCATGTGAAATACAGGATTATTTATTCTGTTTCTGTTAACAGTGAGTTTTTTTTATGGAGAGTGATGAGTCTGTAGATAGAGTTTGTAGATAATAAATATTACCTTATGTTTTGTACTCTTTTTGGTGCTGCCATAAGCTGGATTGTCTTCATTTCCCTTTGGGATGGCTTGTTGCTGAGGTATAAGATGCCATTTCTTGTTGTATATTGACAGTTTATCCTACATTTTTTCTGATTTGTTTGTAATATTATTATTATTATTAGTTGTAGCGATGTTTTGATGCAGCCTTTAGGATTTTCTAGATGTTAGGCCACACTGTCTATTCACAGAGCTTTATTTCTTCCATTACAGTGTGGATGTCTTTGTTTTCTTTTTCTTATGCAACTGCACTGGCTAGGATGTTTAGCACTATGTTAGGGTGCCCATTGTGAAAATGCTAATTGTAGCAAGTGTAGGTGAAGATGTTCAGGAACACTTGTCAGTGGGAATGTAAAATGGTGTGGCCATTGTAGAAAACAGCATAGAGACTGTAAAACAAAACAAAACTAAACTAAACTAAAACAAAAAACAAAACTGCAGAGCCATCATATGACCCAACGACCCCAGTCCTGTCTATACATACATACATACATACATACGTACATACATACAAATATATATACATACATGTGTGTGTGTGTTTATAGAGAGAATAAAATAAAATAAATTGAGGTTTTGTTTGTTTGTTTTTCTATTTTGGGACAGGGTTTGTATGGCCCTGACTGTTCTGAAACTCATTCTGTAGATCAAATTTATCTAAGTCTCAGAGATCCACCTGTGTCTGCCTTCCAAATGTTGGGATTAAAGGCATGGACTACCACATGGTTTAAACCTACTTTCTTGAAGAGATATTTGTCCTCCCATGACCAGTTCATTGTTGCGCAAGTCCATGAGAGGTGACTAGGTAATGGCAGTACAGAATATACATACCATGGAGCTGGTTGATCCTTGCAAAGATGAAAGCCTGGATGTTTTTGTCAACACAGAAGAACATGGAAGTCAAGATGCTAAGTGAGATGAATTAGTCACAGAGGGATAGATCCTGCCTCCCTGTCCAAAGTATTTTTAAAAACCCATGGAAGTGCAGAATAGAGCGTGGTTGCCTGGGGTTGAAGGCGGGACTCAGGGGTTACTCCCAGTTGGCCTGACTTTCAGTTGTGTAGCTAAAGAACGCCTTTGTGACAAAACGGACACATAGCTAATAGTATGGTAATTAAGAGGAATCCGGATGTACTGACACCTGACTGAAATCCCAAGGCTTGGGGAGGTCAGGGCTAGAAGACTTGGCCTTCTGGGTCAGCCTGAGCTATGTAGTGAGATCCCGTTTGAAGAGAAACAGAAATGAAGAGGGTAAATCTTACCTTAGGAGTTGCCTGGCTGGAGAGATGGCTCAGAGGTTAAGAGCACTCACTGCTCTTCCAGAGGTCCTGAGTTCAATTCCCAGCAACCACATGGTGGCTCCCAACCATCTATGATGAGATCTGGTTCCCTCTTCTAGCGTGCAGCTAGAATGCTGAATGTATAATAAATAAATACATCTTTTAAAAAAAGTTGTTACCACCAAAGAAGAAAGAAAAAAAAAGCGAAAACAACAACAACAACAACAAAAAACAAAAAAACCCCAAACCAACAACAGCAGCAAGCAAATAAACACATAAATGAAACAACAAACTCACAGAGGGAGTTTTGAGGTACTGGAGATGGTGTCTGTTACCTTGGATTTGGTGAGATCATCACTGACAAAGCCAACGTGTCTATAGTCATTCATACATTAAGCGCTTGCTTTTGGAGAGTAAGCTGGTGGTAGCTTTGTGTGGCTCTAAACCTAGCCCTCGGGACCAGAGACAGCCAAACCTCCAGAGTGCTTGGCCAGCTAGCCTAACTGAGTCCAGAGCCTCCTATCTAGTGAGAGATCCTGTATGGCGTCGATAAGGATGAGAGCAATAGAAAAGACATCTGATGGCCTGCTCCGCTCAGCACACTTGCATTTGTGGGTGCATGCGCTTGCACAGTCATGTACGTGTATCACACACCTACCATGCACAGAAATAAAGACATTAGTTATACCTCGATAAAGCTGGGCTTCTTCAAAAAGGAGGTCTGTTTAATGTCTCGAAAAATATCCTTGTGATCTGTTTTCTTCATGTGCCTAGCATGTGAGGACTTTTCTTCTAGCAGCAGGGATACTGAACTTGGATTCGCATGCATAAGGCAAGCAAGTGTTCCTCCACTGAGGCCCCTGCCAAGCCTTTCTTTATGATGCAGTAAGTGAGAGAAAGCCAGCTCCCTCCGGGAGGCAGCACAGTGTCACACTAATCCTATAAGATGAGCACATTGCTATGTTTTAAAAGATGCCACCTGGGTGGACATCCTGCTTCCCACTGCCTCTTGCCCTCCACCCCCACCGTCTTCTTTCTTCTGAGAACAAGAGAGTATAATAAAGAATGGAAGCTTCCAGTTGTCTCCTCTCGTCACCTCAGCCATGCCCAGGAGGAGCTGGGGAGAAGGTGTTGAAGTGTCTAGAATACAACCAACAAGCGCTAACCCACCCCCCTTTCCTCTTTTCTTCCTTGTCACAATCTCCCGTGTGACCTGGGGTTAGGCTCTCTTGGGCCCAAGGATCTGGAAAGGGCTAAGGAAAGGCCATGAGAAGACCTGATTCCTTGAACCATATGAATCAGTGCCCACTAGTGTCCTGAAAAGACACCGTCCCTATCCCTGGGCCCTGTGCCAGGTAAATAGTGCTTTCTAATCTCTCTTGCTGGCTTTCATATTGTGATTTCCCCACAGGGTCTGTAGCATTTCCCAGCTTTTACAACAAATTCTAGGATCTGTTTTGTGGAGCCCTGGAAAATCCTACTGAAGATGTGGAAGCTACAGGACCATCTTTAGACATGTGTAATCTCATAGCATCTTGGCTTACCCAGACGGCTGACTTCTATTTTAAGTCAGAGTGTGTGCTCATCAAGACAGCTTTGCAGACAGGCACACTTGCCGGGATACATCACGCACACATGCGCAAACACTCCCATGGACCTGAGAGCTTTGCACCCTCACAGGAACAGAGCTCATGGAGGAAGTCCAGTGTGATTCATTTTTGTTTGTGTGCTTGGCTGATGTTTCCAGTTTCCACGTTATTTGCCCCTTTTGTATCAAGACAGAGAAGTAACGGTGATTTGCCTTTTATTACTTATTATAATCATTGTGGTATTTAGGCTCCTCTGCAAAACACCATTAAGCAGGAGGCATGCCACCGGCCTCTTCCCCTGTCAGGGTGGAAGCAGAGGGTGTCACCCGTGTCAGATGTCTTGACGAGGCAGAAAGGACACAAAAATCCTAGCAGGGCGAGTTTCCTGACCTGCTAATAGACAGGCCCTGGTTTCCTCTGAAGGGGCGCTCTTGTATTTTCCCAGCTGGTGAGGCCCCGACTCTCTTCTGTCCATTATTCCTTTGTATCAAAGGCTGCTGTCCTGAGCAGTCCAAATATGACGGCAGAAGACAGAGCCAGCCCCCATCCAGTGTTCAGACCCGAGGTTCCATTCCGAGGTTAGATGTTCTTGGCTTTTTTTTTTTTTTTTTTTTTTTTGTGGAAAGGTTTAACAGCTTCCTTCCTTCCTTCCTGTGTTCCCTTCTGGCCCTCCCAGGGCTTCACAGTAGCTGCCAATGCCCCCATGCTGCAGCAGAGAGTACATCTGTTACCGGGGCCATTTTGGGGCCTGGCTTTTCGCCATGAATGTGTGACAAGGAAGGTGGGGTGCTGGGGGCTGGAGCATCGGCTCAGTTGGAAAATCGCCTATTGGATAAGCATGTAAAAAAGGGTGTAAAGGCATGCACTTGTAATCCCAGTATGGGGTAGGGGTGGGGGTGGGGGTGGAGGGAAGGGGAAGCAGGCAGGAGGATTCCTGTGCTCCCTGCCTAGCCAAGCCAGGTAACAACCCCAAGCAAGTTAAAGACGCTGTTTCAAATGACAAGGTGGACAGCTCATGAGAAGCAACCTCTGAAACGACTGGCTTCCACATGTATACACACACACACACACACACACACACACACACACATACACACACACACACACACACACACACTCACATATGCAAACAGGAGGGAAGGAGGGAGGGAGGGAGGGGAAGGAGGGAAGGGGAGAAGAGGGGGAAGAGAGCAAGGGAGATGATTGCTCATGTTTAGGACACCAAGTCTTAATCCCCTGTAAGGTGTTCAAAGACACATCGTAAATGGCTTCTTGTTCCTGGAATGACAAATGGCCCGTTTAAAGCCCCAGGGTTCCTGCAGGTACTGAATGGGAGTTGTGAGAGTCATGGGTCAGCGGCCCCTCTGTTTTCTTCTCTGCTGTTTATGTCATGCTGATGGATGCCTCTGCTGTCTTTTGTCTTCTGAGCGGTGGTGACTCTGTTATGGGGAAAGCGGGGGATTCCCAAGTAAGTAAGGCCAAGGCCATCAAGGCCAGCTCACAAGGGGTTCTCACCACTGCTTGTCTTTACAGGGTCTCAGGGCAGACCCACCTGGCTCCTAGAAGCGGGTCCTCAGCCAGCCTTCTGGCCAGGCAGGGGCAGGCATCTTATAGGTATAAACTCAGAATATCATCACAGGTGATATCGAATCCTAACTAGTGGTATCTATTCAGCTCTGTATGTACACACGAGAAAACCTGGCCTCACATTCCCAAGCCCCACATGAGTGGATTTAGAATGTGAGTACCTGGTCATGGCAATTGGCTTGTGTTTCTTTCTTCTTTTTCTTTTATTGGATATTTTCTTTATTTACATTTCAAATGTTTTCCCCTTTCTAGGTCTCCCCTTCAGAAACCCCCCTATCCCACCCTCCCCCCTCTATGAGAGTGCTCCACTACCCATGCACTCCTGCCTTCCCACCCTGGCATTCTCCTACACTGGGGCATTGAACCCCCTCAGGCCCAAGGGCCGTTCCTCCCACTAATGTTCAACAAGGCCATCCTCTTCCACATATGCAGCCAGAGCCGTGGGTCCCTCCATGTGTATTCTTTGGTTGGTGGTCCAATTCCCAGGAGTCTGGGAGTCTGGCCTGTTGACACTGTTGCTCCCTCCATGGGCCTGCAAACCCCCTCTGCTCCTTCAGTCCTTTCTCCAACTCCTCCATCCGGGGCCCCTGAGCTCAGTCCGATGGTTGGCTGTGAGCATCCGCCTCTGTATTTGTCAGGCTCTGACAGAGTCTCTCAGGAGACACGGCTAATGTTTCTAAAAGGCTTTGTATTGCCTGGAAGAGTACGGCAGGTAGATTACTTCATTAAAATCATCCCTTTAGTGTGAGGTGTTCCCTATGTGCTACTGTGGTTCTGGATGCTTCCATGCAGCAGTAGACATGAGACAGACAGACACCTGTGAAACACAGAACAATCCAGCCACACAACAGGCTACTATTTAGCCTAGAAAAAAGAAGATCCTAATACTTGGCCGTAATGTGAATGATACCTGAAGATAGGATGCCAAGAGAAATAAACTAATTACAAAAAGACAAACACTGAGATTTCACTTACAGGAGGTCCCTGGAGTCTGGAGTGGCAGCCAGGGTCTGGGGAAGGAGGCCATAGGAGGCCATTGATTAATGGAGGCAGAGGTTTCATTTTACAAGGGCCCTGGGAAGGGTGCTGATGTTGGCTTCGTGGATGCTGATGTTGGCTTCGTAGATGCTGATGTTGGCTTCGTGGATGCATGAAAGTGCTCGCTGCCCTGCACCATACCCTTCAAGGTGGTCAGGACGGAACAGTGTGTGTTACTTGTATTTTAGCATAATTTAAAAAATGGGGCCTGTCAGCATCCTGTCATGAAGGCAAGGAGGAGCTCATGAGATCCCACCCCTTCCTAAGAATGTATCCATCATTGAGGGTTGATGGGGGAGGGAGGAGACGCGAGCTCTGATTCAGTTCTCACTTTATTTTGTTTTTGCAACACTAAGGATCCAAGATCTCAAGCCTAAGCCGTTCTTTAAAGTTTCTTTTCCTTTTTTTTTAAAAGATTCTATTTATATTTATTTTATGTATGTTTGCCTGAATTTGTGTCTCTGTGCCATGTGTTCACAGAGGCCCAAAGCAGGTGTCTTGATCCCCTAGAACTAGAGTTGCAGATGACTGGGAGCCACCATGTGGGTGCTGGGAATTGAACCTGGGTCCTCTGGAAGAACGGCCAGAGCTATTTCTCCAGCCCTAAAATGATTACTTTTGCACGTATATGAAGTTTCTCAGGTAACTGGACAGCTGGGAGTGAGAACCACAGATTCTCAGCTCTGATCACACCCTTGAACCAACTAGGCAGCAGGACTGCTGACATCCAGGTCATGTCCCTTGGGGTTCCGTGGCCAAAGTTGTAGTGCCTCCTGGAGACAGGGTTTCTAAAAGCTCACAGTACAGCCAGGGCTGAGCTCATGACAGCGACTCTGAGACGGACAGTCAACACACTAAGGTCAGCCATCGTCTCCCCAGGTCACACTCCAAGATAGAGCCGTGTCACGAGACACTGTAAACGAGCTCTTGGAAGTGTTTTGATGTTCATGTCTTTTAAAATCAAAATGAAAAACAAAAAACAAAGAACAAAAAACAAAAAACATACCCTTAACCTTTTAGTTTGAAGAAAATGTTGCACGTAACATGTATTTATGTTATACACATAAGTCATACAATATAATTTTATGGATTTTGGGAGCAAGAAGAGCCCATGGAGGCCTTTGGGTCAGCTCTACCTAGTTCCCTGTCCAGGCCTTTGCAGCCTGAATATGAGGACTCACAGCATTAAGCAGGTCAAGGGACGGTAAGAAGCCTGCCTGTGGAGTGGGGTTGGGGAGAGAAGCCTCCTGGAGCTAAAGCTGTGAAGTGAGCTTGAGGAATCTGGAGAGGTCAGGCTGGGGAGGAGAAAGGGAAATGGATGAGGGAGCCACCTAGAAATACTATCCAGGGCATCAGGCAGCCTGTGAGCAGCTTCCTGTTACTGCTGCGGGTCTCTGTGAGAGCCTGTGTGTTTGCTCTTAGGGGCCAGTGTTTGTTCTCTCTCAACTGGCACTGGCCCCCAGGCTTTCTCTCCCTCCTCTTTGTTCTTTCCCTTCCCCTCTTTTCCCATCTTCACAAGAATTGCTATTTTTTTTTAAAAAAAAAAGGATTTTTATTTGTGTGCATGTGTGTGTGTGTGTGTGTGTGTGTGTGTGTGTGTGTGTGTCTGTGGAGGTCAGATCAAGTGGAACGGGAGTTACAGGTGGTTCTTAGCTGTGAACCCAGATCCTCTGGCAGGGCAGCCAGTGCTCTTGACTGCAGAGCCGTCCTTCCAGCCCTCCGCAGAGCTGTTGGCATTATTAGCTTTCAGAATTTAGGGTGGATAAGAAGGAAACTTCTAGAAGTGGCAAATTACCCAACACAAGAAAGAATTAATCCTGACCATAGCTAGTCTTGAATGAGCCAAGTTAAGGAGTTAGGATGTGGAATGTGAGGAGAAACCAGCTGTATCCAGAGTGAGCCTCGAGAGATGCCCCGGTGACCTGACCCAAATCACTGCCGTGATTCAGCAACTCTGCGTGGCTCTCCTGGTCGCATGGGACTGGAAATGGCAGATGGCCATGTTTCTAGGATTTTCCCAACCTTCTCTGGTGTAGAAGCACAGAATAGATGGGCTGATGTGGTGATGCCCCTTCTCATGGACCGGGCAATTTTTCCGAGAAAGCAGAGAGGATCCTGGCCTTCAGCTCATTTAAAAATAGTTGAAACACAAAGCTGGCTGGCTCTAGAGTCTCCTGGGATCCCAGAGGGTATGTGACCTCTAACAGAAGGGAGATGCACTCTAAGATTCCGGAGTCAGTCCTTTCCATGAGGTCTGGCTGCTGTCCAGAAGGGCTGGCCCACGTGACACCTGCCTCTTTTCAGTGGCCTAGCTAAAAAAAAAAAATCTATATAGGGTGAATGGTAGGAAGGCAGCCTGTGTATGTAACTTGATTCCCAACATAGAGAGGCATTCCTTTACGTGTCGGGAATGTCTTCATGCCTGTATTGGAGGCATGAAAACGAGTGTGTGTCATGCTCAAACCTGGTCCCAGGAGGATGGCTCACAATGCTGGCTGGGTTTCTGTGGGTGGCAGGGCCAGTAGCTGGGGAAGGCTGGCACTTTCACAGCTCCACACACTCTTCTGGGGAGCTTGTGGAGGAGGTGAAGGCTGGCACCTTCAAGCCACGACGGTTAGAGTGCAACTGGGACTCAGTGCTCCATTAGTAAGGGCTGTTATGTGACCACAGAGGGCCCTCCATGCTGGAAACTCTTCTCAGCCCTACCGCCCCCTGAAAGTGGTCCAGGGCTTGAGATCTGAAAGACCATACCACTTCCTTCTGACAACACACACCCGTGGAAGCGTTGCCGGCCCCAGAATGTCCGCCAGCTTGCTCTAGGAATCCCCTGTTCTGTTTCTTGTGTGCTGGGATTACAGTTTGGCTGCCACAACCCAGGCCACACCCATCCTTCATTTAGGTGGGTGCTGGGGATCCAAGCTCTGGTCCTTGTACTTTCATGGTAGGGACTTTGCCTTCTAACCATCTCCCGGGGTTATTCTTTGTTCCACCCTGCTTGGCCTAAGCGGCTGTTAACTGGCGATACCTTTGTGAGAGAAGGACAGCATGAGGTTCACACCCAAAGGCCCTGGGAAGGGTTGTCTTTGCTCGTCTGCAAACCCGAAACCCACCGGATGGCTATCATGGCCCCTCCTGATGCTCAGTTTTGGGAAAGTCGTGCTGAAGTGCTGAGGACATTGAGTGGAGCTGTGTTCACGACAGCAGTCCATTCTCCGTGACCTCCTGCAAAGCAGTCATGAACACCTGGCTGTGGACTTGACCCTGAGATAGACCCTGGCTTCTGGGAAAGGTGCAGGTGGCTATCTAGCAAGGTGGTTACCATTCTAGGGGCGTCTGTGACTCTGTAGGGCAGGCTTAAGTCTGAACTAGGCTGTCCTCTCTTGGGGACTGGAAGCCACTGCTTTGGGGTCCCCTTCTTCGGCGTCCTTCCCAGGAGCTCATCTTTGCTTTCATATTTACCACCAGAGCCAGATGGGGCCTGGGGCTGCTTTCTTTCACCCTGCCTCTTGTTCTAGGAGATGGGTAGGGGTCACGGAGAGAACTAAGGTACTGGGAAGATTGTTATATTACCAAATGTCTGTAAAGACCCAGGTCCAGATTGCTAGCCTTTAGTTGAAATCTCAGAGGGGCAGGGCCTCAGGGACTCTGAGTGACTCTGAGTCAGAGGGAATAGACTTTGGAACGGACTTCCTGAGGGGAACCGGTCCCTTATATGCACGCACATGTATGCATGCTTGATAATATATACACAAGGACACATGTATGTTCACGCATATGGGAAAACATACATAGACCCCACCTGTATATACAGTGACTGCAGTAGAGAGGCGTGCATACATGTACATGCACATGTAGACACATACACACAAACATACTCTACACACACACACACACCACACACACACACACACACACACACACACACACACACACACGCACAGTAGAAATTTTAAAGCAATTCAAATAGAGATTTGCTATACTTTGCTATATATTTGGTAGCTGGCCAAAGGAAGAAGTGTAGAGTGATCTCATCACCATTTTCGACCTCTAATGACTGACTGGATTTGAACAGTGTTGCAGGTGCCTACAAACGTCACCCCAAGCGTCAGCCAGATCCAATGTGCAGGGATACAGCGAGATAGCTGAGCATGGCTCCTTGGTAGAGCACCTGTCTAACACACTGGAGGAGCTGTGTGTGACCCCAGCATGGAAATCGCAAGCTCCACTGCACCTTTCGATAGAGGAAACATTACTGTATCTTGGTGTGCTGGAAGTTTCTTGCCCAAATAGCCGTACTTAGATCAGAGTCTTTAAACTTGCATATCCATTTTCAGGAAATCCAGAGAATTAATCCAAAGAGTGAGAATGATGTTGGTACCAGGGATACGGTTTAAAAACCTGATCATTTGGTGATTGTACTAGAACATTTAGAGATGAAATGATATGATGTTTGGGGCACAGGCTGGAGAAACAGCGGGGATATGGATAAAATAAGACTTGCCATGAGTTCAAAATTATGAAATTTAAGTGGCAGATTTTAACAATAGCAATAAAACAAATTAATAATTTTAATATAATACACTATTAATACAATTATGATATAATTAGATGATGATGATAATAATGATGATAATAATAATAATAATAATAATAATAATAATAATAATAATATTGACTCTGGATCTTGTTGAATATCCTAGGCTGCCTTTGAATTGACAGTCCTCCTGCCTCAACCTCCTGCCCTCTGGAGAATGTTTTTAAATGTGTATTTAAAATATGTGGTTCAGGCCTGTAATCTTAGCTACTCAAGAGTCTGAGGCAGGAGAATGGCAAGTTTATAGCATGTCTGGGCTATAGAGTAAATTCAAGAGAAGCTTAAGCAACTTAGTGAGACAGAGTCTGTCACCCGATGGTTAAGTGTTTGCCAGATGTGATGGTTTGTATATGCTTGGCCCCGGGAGTGGCATTAGTAGAAAGTGTGGCCCTGTTGGAATAGGTGTGGCCTTGTTGGAGTAGGTGTGACCTTGTTGGAGTAGGTGTGGCCTTGTTGGAGTAGGTGTGGCCCTGTTGGAATAGGTGTGGCCCTGTTGGAGTAGGTGTGGCCTTGTTGGAGTAGGTGTGGCCTTGTTGGAGTAGGTGTGTCACTGTGGGAATGGGCTTTAAGGCCCTCATCCTAGCTGCCTGGAAGCTAGTATTCTTCTAGCGGCCTTCAGATGAAGATGTAGAACTCTCAGATCATCCCTCACCATGCCTGCCTGGATACTGCCTTGTTCCTGCCTTGATAATAATGGACTGAACCTCTGAACCTGTAAGCTAGCCTCAATTAGATGTTGTCCTTATAAGAGTTGCCTTGGTCATGGTGTCTGTTCACAGCAGTAAAACCCTAACTAAGACACCCAACATGCATGAAGGCCTGGGTTCCCTCACTAGTGATAAAACACCAAACTAAACCAAAATCAAATTAAAGGGCCAATGTGTGCACCAGTTTCCCTGCAGTGGAGACTGAGAAGCAGTGTGTGCAGGAGGCATCTACAGAAGGCAAGGACTAATGAATCGGAGCTATGGCCAGGGTCAGAAGTGTAGGGAAGAAGGGAGTACACATCTGAGTCTGAGCTATTCACCTCTCATCAGGGAGCTACCAACCAAGTGGCCTGGCATGACCCTGGTTCCTGTAGAGCCAGGTCCCGACTGCAGGGGAGCTGCCCTGGGGAGCTGAGAGATGTTTTCAGCCCATCTGGGAAGACTGTCTGCCGACTCTTAATGATCTGCTCAGTGTTCCAATGTCACCTACTCTGTGACTCTTTCTGGATCCCTGCGGGCAGAAGCAGTCACTTCTCCTCCGGGCTCTCCAGGGTCACCACTGGCCTCCTTTCCTGAGTAGACTAATAGGCACAGGTTGTACTTAGCCTTTCCCACTGTCCCTTGTGTCCCTGGGGCAAACTCCACATAGGAGCTCCAGTCCCTCTCATGGCAGAAGCTTAGTCATTATGCAACTCATTCCCCCAACAAGCCGTAAGTTAAAGCAGAGTGTGGACAGATGGCCGCACTGTTGGGCAGCCTTGGCCTTCATGGGGTATCATGATTGATATCTTTACCCATGACCAGCTAAGGCCTCATCAGAGTAGAGATCTGTGTCCACAGTCACCTGAACTGCTGGCTTCCAAATCCTCCTCTCGGAATCAAAGGACATCAGGTCTCAGGGCAGAGAAGAATCCAGGAGCATTTTCTGGATCCCTTGCATCCTACCTTGGAAGTGAGCATATCCTGTGGGGCTCCTGGCTAGTACTAGAACTGAGGGCAGAGACCACCCTTCTTTGGGACAGGAGCTGCAAGGGGGCAAGCTCGGGCAAACCTAACGTACATAGTGGGGAGCAGGAGGTCAGAAGGTCCAGGTCTCTTGGAATCCTCCCTCTGCTCAGGCTTGGGGAAGCAGGGCAGCTTCCCATGCTGTTGCTACTGAGACCGAGTGGCCACCACCTTGGACGCATCCCAGCCTGTGCAATTTCATCCCCCTTTGCTCAACTTCCTCTGTGGTCTCACCTGGATACTGTTTCCATTGCGTTTACTTTGGAAATCAGCTTTCAGTGGGGCATGTGCCAACAGCGTGCTTCTTGAAGTTGGCTCATGACAGAGTCGGAATGGGCTTGGCAGATGTGAATTTCAGGAGGTCCTGGTGACATTCCCACTGCAGGGCACCAGGGGCCATCAAAGACTGCTTTGGGGAGATGGGACCAGGAGGTGCTGGGGGAGGGGCCTCTCTTTGCAGTTGTCTCTCTGCTTAGGGCAGAGCGATGAATGAAAGCATTAGAACAAGTGAGTTGTTCTGAGCCAGGGCCCATCTGCCTCTGCTTAGGCTGGCTGTGTGCACTATCCAAAATCGATTTCAGTGAAGTCACTTCTGTCTGAGTATATGCCTGTCTGTATGTGCCTGCATGCATGTGCATGTGTATACGTATGTGTACATGTACTGTGTATGTGTGTTTGCATGTGTATGTATATGTGTGTATGTGCTATGAGTGTGTATGTGTTCATGTGTGGGTATGTATATGTACGTACAAGTGGTATGAGTATGTGTGGGGTGTGTTTATGTGTGTGAGTGTATATACATGTGCATGTGTGTATGTGTGTGCCTGTGTTGTGTGTGACGGTGCATGCATGAGCATGTGGAAGCCAGAGATTGAGATTGGTTGTCTTCTTTAGTTGCTCTCCAACTCATGTTTTGATTCATGGTGTGTCAATGAACCACAAACTCATCTATTTGGCTAGGCGGGCTAGCCCACAAACCCCAGAGAGCCTCCTGTTTTTACCTCCCCAAAGGAGGGATTATGGGTATATATCACTGTGCCCTTCTTATGTGGGCTCTGGAGATCTGAACTCAGGTTTTACCGACTCTACTTGGAATCTAATGTGATGCTTTTCCTGATCTTGGGATGGTCTAGAGGCCATGAAATCAACCTCTTACCTCTAGCCAGATGTCAACCACCAAAGCCATCTAGCTCCATGCCAACCAAATGGAGACAGGATGAGCCCAGTGGTGGTCAAACCATCCAGAGCTACACATCTTCTTGGAACTCTGCACCAGGGAGTAACGTGTAGTTGCTTGGCAGAGCCTCCTCCCTCTCGAACTCACATAGCACTGAGTCACAGGCCCTGTGCGATGCTGCCGTGGACGCAGTCTCTGTGGCCTTAGGCATTTGTGAAAATTTGGGCCCCTAGGATTCATCCTACACTCCTGGACTCCTGTAGTAAAGCTTGATCCTACTTAGCCCTGTCCACAGTCCCTATCCATCTCCAAGCTGGAGACTGAGGTGCAAGGTCGTGTGGCTTTCATCAGGGAGTGGTGTAGGACCACAGCCCTGTTCCTCACAGCCTGTTCTAAGTTGTAAGCATTGCACAGCTGGCCTGTCTCTGTCTCCTCCAGCAGCTAACTCCTGGGAGGAAACGCTGAGGGATTTCTTATCTTTAATGCGTGTGGTCACAGGTGCCCATGCCGAGCTTCTGAGAGAAGCAAGGCTGGCTGTAGCTGTGAAATTGTGGTGCTCATGGGAGAGTGAACTGCTGGAAGCCTGGATATTAGCAGGGATCAGGTGTTCTATCCCATGTCGTAAAGTTGCATGCCCACTGAGGAAAAGATGGCATCTGACTCCAGATACTTTGGCAAACAAAACAAGGGGGCTGACTCATCCCAGCTTCTGAATGCCAGTTGGTAGACATCTGAGGACAGCTGCCTGCTGCTGAACTAGCTGAGGAAGTGGGCTGGAGGCCTGTATAGCCATTGTTTTAGAAGACAGCCCACAGTCCATTTCCGGCATATATGTCCGTATGTGTTAAAAAGATTAGCTAATTAACTTTTCCTGTTTTAAAATCATCATGGCAGGAGGTACACAGGGCATGGTTGTACCCACTACTTCTTTTAAAAAAATTATTTTGTTATTTTGTGTACTTGGGTATTTTGCCTGCAAGTATGTCTATGCATCACATGAATACATTGCCCATATAGGCCAGAAGATGGTGCTGTGTGCCTCAGAACTGGAATTCCAGATGGTTGTGAGCTGCCAGGTGGATCCTGGCACGTCCTCTGGAAGAGCAGTGCCCTTAACTGCTGAACCATCGCTTTAACCCCAGTACCATCCTCTTACGTGATCAGTTTAACTCTCAAGTGCCCTTGCAGTTGTAATGAAAACAGAGCATGAAAAGCAGAGAGGTCAGAGTCCCTGCTTTAAATCCCGGCTCCACCCCGTACTGCCTGCCATCTCAAGCAAGCTACTAGCCTCTCTGTTCCTCACTTTCCTCTAAAGAAGGGGTCATAGCAGAATTAGGGTCACTGGGTTTCCCTAAGTGAGCATGGCACAGAGGCAACAGTCTGTCACTGGAACCCTTTTCTATAGTCTTAAATTCTATGTGTGAACCAGGAACTTCCTTCTAAGATGAGTGGGGCCACAGAGGTCCATGGTGATCAGGAGAGGTGATGGTGAGGAAGAGCAAGACAGATGGGACCCAAGTGGGAATTTCTGGTTTCATTGGAGACTCAATTGGGTCATGTGATGTTTTCCTGGAAGCTGTCTTATGACAGGATGTTTTGCTGAAGCAGACACCGGAGGGGATGTTTTGCTGAGAACGGACGTGTGGTGTTTTTCTGGAAGCTGTCTAGAGAAAGGGCAGGTGGTGTTTCGCTGGGACATCCGACGCTTGAGAGGATGCATGATGTTTAGAAAGAGAATAGGTATAACCCAACAGACAGCGGACAGTGCTCTGGCATTGGTTCGCCTTGCTGGCCTTCGTTGGGTTTGCCTTGCTGGTCTTTGCTGACTGTGCTCTGGGCATTGGTTCGCCTTGCACTGATGCTAGTCTTCACATGTCGTCACTTCATAGACAGAAAAGCACCCAAGAACTTCTGGTGGTGTTCACCTGCTTCTAACTTCGTCGGCGGACTCCCCACATTTTTTTTTTTTTTCTGGATGGAGCCGCTGCTGCTGACAATCAATTAATGTTCGGTGTTTTGCTAGTGGACTGGCCCGCAGACAACAGAGATTGGAATTGACCCAAGGAACTTCTTCTAAACAGGCTCCCCTTATCCTTTTAGCCACCCTCCTCCTCGACCTTTGGTCGGTGGGCTACAAGGGAGGTTGAAGGTTTAAGAATCCTTATTAAAGTAGGTTTTGAAAAAAATGTAAGCCTACGGCTGGCAGGATCTGAGAAAGCTTTGTCAGGTTTCTCTTTTGTGACTGTATTGCTTGCTTTTCTTGTTACTAACAGTACATGACAGAGTGACTCAAGAGAGAGAGAGAGAGTTTGTACTGCCTCAGTTTCAGGGGATGCCAGTCCATCACGGTGGGAAAGGTATGATGGCTGAAGTGGTTGAGTCAGGAGTATAAGGTGGCAGGGAGATCAGGATTCAAGAGAGTCCAAGCTGGAACCAGAAGATGTCACCTTCAAGAGCCACCTCTAGAAACCCACCTCTGTTAGCTAGACCACAGTTCTAAAGGTCCCCGAAGCAGTACTACCTGTACGGAATGCTGTACAAGCGAGTGTTCAGCCAGTCATCTCACATTCAATCTGTAACAGTTCCCACCTCTGCCCCTACCTGTTAGATTTTAGGACTTCTCTTGGGGAGATACTCCAGAAGAGGTGTCTGAGTATCAGGGCCTCTTGATCCTACCTGTGTTCCATCTGGTTGCCACAGTCCTCTGTATACATGATACAACTAAGACAGTTGAAACCATAGCTTGGGAAGTGTTTGTATCTCCGCTGGAAATGTTAGGCCCTAAGCATCCCCATTGGGCCTCTCTGATAACAGTTTTTTCTGGATGGGTGCCATCTCTTTGCAAGTTCTGTGATGGAGGATGATTTAGACAGGTCACTATGTTGCTTACAGTGCTCAGTAGGCACCAGAGTGGTGCTCCCCACTAAGAATGACAGAAACAACCCCGAGCAGTAGTTGGGGACGAGTCAGGAACAGTTTACCTTCTGGGCACAAGGTGTTCGCCATTTCCTTTGCTCTGTGATGATGCCCGTGTCGCCATTCCCCCCCCCCCCCCCCCGCAAAGCCCCCCTCCCCCCTGCGACTTGTCTTTGCCTTGTTGGCGGTATTTT
>JADRCD010184044.1:0-12025 GCA_019843815.1 Montemys delectorum
GAGATATTTTAAACTTATAATTTTGGACTCTATAGTTTGAATCATTTTATTTATATTTGTAAATTGAAAGTAGGACATTTTGGTCATATTCCCATAAAGTCAGATGTTGAAAGTGTATAAAAGTTGTGTTATCGTTCTCAGTGGTAGGCTGGCTGGTTTTCTTGTGACACATTGTCTGTGACAATCTCTGAAATAATGGACATTCATTGAAAATGGTCTCTCTCTCTGTCTTCTTTTGTTCTAACTTTGCTTTCAGAAGACAAGTGCCTGGGCCAATACCTAACTAGCTCAGTCCTGATAAAACATCTTCTGATAAGGCTCAGAGGAATTGGTTTCAGTCCCTACCTGAGGACTTGCAGAATGGCATCAGATAGGAAAGGTGGGAGCACCATGTAAAAGCTTAACCCCCAAATGCCACTGCCTGAGTTCAAGTCCCAGCTCTGACAGTGAGATCCTGTGTTTATCTACCCAGTGCCTCAGTTTCCTCACACATACAATGATGATGGCATGCATTGTGTGTCCCTTGTAAGATCGTATGATGATTCATCGCATCTGCATGTCTACACACCATTGCATAAGCATTTGCTAGGAAAGTGAGATAAAAATACAAGTAGAGACTTGAGATGACAGAAAAGAAATTTCTAGAAATACTTTTATGCCTCAGAGCTTTGCTATAATTCCTTTCATGTTTAAGATCACTTTATAACATTGTCTTTTGGGAGACTCCATTCATAATCCTCTTACATAGAGAGAAGCCAAGATGGAGCCTCCACATATACCGAATCCTGCACAGTAGTTAACGGTGCCATGGGGACTTTCTAGGGTATTAATAATGAGCTGATATATCTATGAATGTTAAATGTCTTGGAAGCAGCTTCCTGATGAGCAAATAGCAGATGGAGCGATGGCCATGATCTAATTGCCCGAGAGCGGTTAAATACAGTTGTTAGTGCCTTTCCAAGCAGTTAATTGAAAGCCGAAATATTTTCTCCTAAGGCCCACCAATTGTTCTCACTGGTCGAGTGAAGAAGATACGGGCTAGAGGAGGAAGACCCATTAGGGATGCGTTTGCCTCCTGCACATCTCATTTGTCTTGTAAACCCTTGGAAATTTTTCTGATAGAGTTTATTGTTCTAAAAATCCTATTCCTAAAATAACAATAGCTCTTCTTGAGTTTTTCTACATGCCAGGCACTATAGGATGTGTTCATATATTTATATATACATATGTGCATAGGTAATCACCTGTAATCTTCAAATTAACCCAGTGAAATGTAGCATAATTATAATTCTGCATTTGAGAGAACTAAAGCTTAGGTTAATTTGTTCTAGGTATGTAGCAGTTAGGGGGTGTCAAGTGGCAGGTATATGGAACTCCAGCTAATGTCTAAGAACCTTCTTTTAGCATTGTGTATTAAAAGCAGCCCTCCTTTCTACTAGAGACTTGTGATTGGCAAGGTAAGGGTTAAGCTACTTCTTTTGTTCAATAACACAGAGTCTGACCCAACAAGCTCAGGAATCTGTTGTTTTCATGGCAATACGTCAGTACTACACAGAGCAAGGCTTCACTGTGTGTATAACTTGTCTTTCTTGGACAAACATCATCCCTGGGGAGAGGAGGCAGTCCTTAAAGGGAGCTAGGAAGTGAGCTATGCTCAAACAGCTTCGCGTGGTCTAGGAAGCAAGAAGACACGTGCCATTTAAATGTGGTCCATTTAGAGAGTCACCACTTGGACCAAGGATGTCAAGAAAATCTCTACTCCAAGGACAGTGGGGGTGCATTTCCATACCTACTACAAGTGTATCTTCAGAAATGATTTTTATGCAATAGAACCATCCACGACTGCCATGTTCATGACTAATGTTAAAAATAAAACAATACGGGAGGTTGTACAAGTCAGAGGACCCCTATATTTAGAATATAACATCAAATTTTATTCTCAGGATTTTAGCTGAATTATAGCATGTTGAAATTTTTCTTTTGTAAAATGTGTATGTGCATGTGCGTGTGTATGCATGTGCACGTGTATGTGTGTGTGTGTGTGTGTGTGTGCGCGCGAACTCGCACACATGCACGCATGTGCGTGTGCATGTACATACAGGTGCCTAGAGAACTTTGTATGCTGTTTTTGTATCAGTTTTGGAACATTAGGTCAGGAGTTGATTCGAGGTAGTTTACAGCTGGTGTTCGACCCTAAATGCCCTGATACTCTTCCTGAGCGTTGGTGGAGTATATTCATCTTTTTCAACTTTTCCAACTACTTTATAATATTTATTTAATTATAAAACCAAGAATATCATCTAGGGTGCTCAGAAGGCTTTCCTTTTGATTTAAATAACATACAAATTCTTCTTCTAGAAATGTATATATTTATTCCAAATGAAAACTCACATTTTTACAACATTAGTGATTAGGGGCTGGGAAGATGGCTCAGTGGGTAAGGGCTTGTGCTGAGCAAACATAAGGACCCAAATTCAAATCCTTAGAACCAATATAAAGAGCTGGGGATGGCACAAGTTTGGGTGTGGGGTTGAGGTGAAAGGATTGCTGGGATTGCTAGCCACCAGCTTAGCTCCAAATCCAGTGAGAGGACATGTCTGTATCTCAGGGGAGTTTGACAGAGAGTGATGGAGCAGGATGTGGTCTTCTGCCCTCCCCACGTGTGCATGAGCACACATGCCTGCACACACATGTGCATAGACCACACACAGCAAATCAAAACAGTCAGTGATTTGTTTTTATCACACCAGCACCAGAGTCAGCAGTTGTGCTGGGATAGTGACCAGGTGTGGTCTTCAGGAGTTGCTTTTGTGTACTGACACACTGCTGTATGTTTAGCTTCTGAAAAATAACTGCCTTGAGATGACTGGCATTGTTAGGCTCGTTACACACGCTGAAAAGTATTTGGTTCCGGCCTTGAGTCCTTCCTATCAACCATGAAAATTTGCTCAAGTCCACATTCCTCGAGTCTGAAAGTATCCGTCTGTATGGTGTGCTGAGACCATTAAGAAACCTTTACCTTCAAAACCATTTTTTTTTTTTTTATGAAGAAGAGACCCATATGCTATCGTCAGCTTCGGCGTGCAAGATGTTTACCACACCCTGCATTGAGGAAAACCTTTAGTCTTGTACGTCTTGAACGACCCAAAGAAACCAAGGTGGAGCAAAGGCAATGCCAACTCTTTCTAGGGAAAGAGTATTGGTAGGGTTTCTTGGTAATTTCTATTCAGATTCTCCCAAATGTCATGTGGAGAAACTCAAGTCCTCAGAAGATACCTAGTACTAAAATGGGGTGTGGCCGGTCAATGGGGTGTGGCCGGTCAGTGGGGTGTGGCCAGTCAGTGGATGTGGCCAGTCAGTGGGGTATGGCCATTCAGTGGGGTGTGGCCAATCAGTGGGGTGTGGCCAGTCAGTGGGGTGTGGCCAATCAATGGGGTGTGGCCAGTCAGTGGGGTGTGGCCAGTCAATGGGGTGTGGCCAATCAGTGGGATGTGGCCAGTCAATGAGGTGTGGCCAGTCAGTGGGGTGTGGCCAGTCAGCTGAGGGGGTGCCCTGCAACACAGCTATTAGGAGCAGTATGCTGGGCCTTGTCAGGGCTGTTTGCTCCCAGGCAGCTCCTTCCAGCCTTTTCCTCTTGTTTCGAATAATGCCTACAAACCACTGGTTGGATATGTTTTTCCCTATGACACCTCACACAGATAGGTAGAGGAACTTCTGCTAGTTAAGTCAATATTTGGGAGAATTAAAAATCTCAGTCGCTTGTTTTTTCCGTCGTGGGAAAATATGCATGGGATAAATGTCCTGGGAGGGGCTGCTTAAAGTCAGTGAGGTTTATGACCTTAGCTGAAAATGAATGTGATGGTTTGTTGATGTTTAAGTATCTTTGTGCAATTAAAAGTTTGGTTAGGTTATTTGCAAAAGACTTCGGAGTGCTGTGGCTTGGTTCTGGTTGTGATGATAAGTGTATTTAAAAAGAGGAATTTAAATCCAGCAGCCACCAGCCCTTAACATCATAATAAAACTTTAAACTTTAAGAGTGAGACTTAGGGCTAGGGAGACAGCTCAGTTGGTAAATGTTTGCAAGCAGAACTAAATTCCATTCCCCAAATCCACATTTCAAAAGCAAACAAAGGAAAACTGGTCTACCTGTAACTCGTGGATGGGGAGACCCGGGACCTCTATGACTTACCTTGCCAAAAGCCAAGTGAGCTCCCGGTTAGTGAGAGGCCCTGCCTCAAAAGAACAAAACAGAGAGACAACCTGAGGTGCAGTTCTCCAGCTGGGAGAGTAGGGGGACCCCAAGGCATTGCCTCCCCGAAGCAGTAGAAACCTTTTTTAAAATGTCTTTTCACCTACAACCACACTTAGCATCACCATGTGGTGTTCCTTGTTTTCTGTACTGGATATTCCACAGGTTGCTGTCAGAACCTGTCACGTGTACAGTGATAAGTTACTTCTGGCTGGTGAGATGAGCCAGGTCAAGCCAGATTAGAGTATTTAAACATAGGTTTATTGGGAAGCTGCTCTCCAGAGAGTTCACTGGCTTCAGGAACGGAAGCCAGGGAAGTTTCCATGGGGAAAGGGAGAAAGGGGAAGGGAAGAAGGAGAGAAAGTACACATGCCCATGCGCAGAGAAAGGGAAAGAGGGAGGGGGGGAAAGAGGGGAGAGGGAGTGGAGACCAAAATGTCTGGATTATACACAGAAGAGCCTCTGGGGGGAAAGGCAAGTTCAGGGTTTGAGGTGGGGTATGCTAGGTAGGGAATGGGGGATCCTGGGAGAATGTGGAGGTCTGCTCTGGTCTGTAAAATATGCCCCTTATCCCAGAGTCTGAAATCCAACTCACAGGAGTGACTGCACTGTACGCTTAAGTTGAGAGATCGGTGTAAAGAATTCAGCTCTTGAGCTGGAGAGATGGCTCAGCAGTTAAGAACACTGGCTGCTCTTCCTGAGTACCCAGGTTCGATTCTCAGCACCCACATAGCAGCTCACAGTCATCCTAACTCCAGGTCCAGAGGATGGCAAACCCTTTTCTGGCTTGGTGTCCTTTTCTGTCCTTGGGTGTCGGGCATGCACCCATACACAAAAAATATAAACAAGAGCCAACCCTTTTCTTTCCATTCCGGTTTTCGTCAGACTGATCCTGCACATGCAATCCCTAGCAACTGGAGCTAGTCACCTCCAAGAATTCCAGGAATGCTACCACAGGCTTATCTCCTTAATCCTCCAGCATCCTCACAGCCCTGCTCCCGTGGCTGCCTGCCTCCCCAGGGCTCGGATTACAGCCTCACTTCTCTCCACATTCAAAGCCTGCACCCTTTACTTTTCCAGCCTCAGTCGGCTTCAGGCCCCACAAGGGCGGGCTCTCTTGATTCTCCTTCCTGCCCATCTTGCCTGTCTCCTGAAATACCTTCTTTCTCACCTGAATGTCATGAAGATTATCACACTTTTCTCTCGAAGGAGGGAAGCAGCTTTCAACCGTGTGAAGTTCTGTGATGGGAACAGGGAAGACGCACCCTTCAAAACATTGGTTTTAGAGCTTCTCATTTAGGAAGAATTTTGTTTACGTGTTGTCTTAGTCAGGGTTTCTATTCCTGCACAAACATCATGACCAAGGAGCAAGTTGGGGAGGAAAGGGTTTATTCAGCTTACTTCCACATGGCTGTTGATCACCAGAGGAAGTCAGGACTGGAACTCAAGCAGGTCAGGAAGCAGGAGCTGATGCAGAGGCCATGGAGGGATGTTTCTTACTGGCTTGCTTCCTCCTGGCTTGCTCAGCCTGCTCTCTTATAGAACCCAAGACTTCCAGCCCAGGGATGGCACTACCCCCTTGATCACTAATTGAGAAAATGCCCCACAGCTGGATCTCATGGAGGCATTTCCCCAACTGAAGCTCCTTTCTCTGTGATAACTCCAGCCTGTGTCAAGTTGACACACAAAACTAGACAGTACACGTGTTTTAAACTGTAGTGAGACATTCTTTTATATTTTTTTCAGCTCGTATTTCTCATCTAGAAATAAAATACTTATTTATACATTTGCTTAAAAATGTGTATTTGTTACATATTATTACAGAAAATATCTGAAATGCAATACACATGCAAGTAAACGTTTCCATTTGCATTGGTGTATCAGTTGTTTTGAGTTTCAGGGATTTTTTTTTAACACAGCTACACCCCTCTACCCTCCGCCAAAAAAAAAAAGTTTGCCGAAAGTAACCCAAGCAAACTGAAAATTGTTTATTTCTGTAATTTTCACCAATATCTGGTTTATTTACCTATGGATAATAAAATGACCAAATAATGGTTCTGTTTGCTAAGTGGCCTGTTTCTATACAGTTTGCACACTTAATATACAGTTTCTTCGAATGGAAAACTCTAAACCTGAATTTTCTGCAATTTATAATAGAGGTTTGTCCAATGGTGAAATTGTATTTGTTGAAAATTGATTTAAATCCTCTTTCTGGTGAGCAGTTTAAGTAGAGGCCTAAGTGTCTGTGTGGGGCATGGGGCCGTGGGGTGGGGGTGGCTTTAAGCCATGATCATGTGGTGGTGGGTGACACAAGTAGGATGGGTGCTCTGATTCCTCTAGACAGTGCTGTGTGCCGATTAATCAGAGAATTTTAGAGATCACAGTTGATCCAGGCCATGGCATGTCAGCAGGAGAGCAAAGAGTGGGAGAAGGCAGAGCTCTGACCCCGTCTTTAGCGGCTTCCACAACAAGCTCTCTACACAGCATGGTCATGAATTCCACATCTTGTGCTTAACCAACAATGAATATAGAGAAAACAGTTGATTTGGCATTAAAGGTTTCTAATGTGAAGAATATTTGGTAATTCATTCAGTTATATGTGATACAAAAGCAGAAAAGCCCCCTAGAAGATTTAGCATGTATTAATCCCTCTAAAAGCATACACACACACACACACACACACACACACCATACATTCATACCCATGCATGCAACATACACAGATGATGTCTGGCCTCTTTGTTTCCAGAATCCTCCTGGCACCACCAACCTCAGGACCACCACAGGGACAACAACAAATTCGGCTTGCCATCTGGTGCCCTAGTACCGTGCATCAGCATTCAGCTATGACACTTGAGGAGAACATTTAACAAACACACTAAATACTATTGAAAGATTTGTACCTCTTCCTGCCTCTTTCTCCCCATGATTTTGTTTCAGAAAATATCCATGGGTCAGTAGATCATTTTGCAGAATCTTCATAATTCTGTGAGAACACCAAGGTCAAGCACATACACAGCAGCTAAATCAAAGAAGAAGAAAAAAAATCATCCGCCCAGAAAAGTATTTTCAAATGTGGTGTAAATATAATGTATTGCCAAATTCCATAGTCTGGACAGCATAAGTTGTCAATAATGTACAGCTAACCTAGAAATAGAAAGCAAAATTAAAAAGCCAGCATGTTTTTTATGAAAACTAGGAGAGTATCAGTCATCATAATGAAACCCTAAACCAAATCTCCATTGTAGGGGTGGAGAACATTGTAATTTATAGTAGTACAAGTAGAAAATGAACTAACCCAAATGTGAGAGCCAGACCATTCGTCAGCAGTACCCATGATCTATATTTAACATAGATTTCAGAACAGTACCATTCATAATAAAGTCTAAGACTTGAAACAATTCCTAAGTAATACTTAAGGTTTTTGTTTGTTTGTTTGTTTTTGTTTTTAGACAGGGACTTCCTGTATAGCCCAAACCAGCCTTGAATTCAAAATTCATCTGCCTCTGCCTTCCGGGAGCTGGAGTTATATGTGTGTGTCCTAACACCTGGCACACGTCGATTTTAATAGCAGCATCTCCCAGCTATTCTCTCTGTGTGTTGGTGCAGAAAGAAATAGACTCTAACCAGCACTTTGCTCTTAGTGTGAAGGATGTGGGCTCCTGGATGAGGATAAGTAGTGTGGTACCCAAGAAGGCATTCAGAGATCCAGTGTTCCCAGGGGGAAGCAAGAGGAAGCCAACTTCTGAAAATATGTATGAGAATTCTAAGGCAACCGCACAGCTTCCAGAAGAACTGGGGTCCCCTTTCCACCCTGGTCTAAAATAAACTGTCTAAATAAATACCTGGTGGTATTTATTGAATGACTTCTTCAAGTCAGGCAAGTTACCAGTCTTTCTATCTCTGTGGTTATCATTGAATTGAATTAGTAATTCTTTTTATAGCCACAGAAAACTTCCAGCAAGTGCCATGTTTGAAGTCATGAAGCAAGGAAGGAGGGAGTGTCCGCTCTAACCCATTTTACCCAAGGTGCACTACTAAACCCTTAGGTGTAACCCACACAGCACACAGGTAAGGTGCAATGAATACATGTGGAGAGGGCAAGTGGCAGGAAGTCAAGTGAGGGTGAAACTACTCCTGGCTAGGGAAATAGAGCAAGGGCTAGGAGGAGGAGACATGGGGTAGTGACACAGGAGGTGATCTCAAAGTGAAACAAAACCTCCCAAACCATGAGGCAGAGTGGCGTGTAGCACACTGGGAAACTGGAGCATTAACATATTCTTTGCCAAATAGATCTACAAAATTCACTCCAAAAATACTGGTTAAGGGGATGGGGAGTCAAGATAGCTGAGCAGGTAAAGGTACTTGTACAAGTTTTGACAAGCTGAGTTCAGTCCTGGGAACCTCACAAAGTTAGAAGGAGAGAACTCTGGCCTCTGCATGAGTTACATGGTGTGCATATACACAAGATACACACACAGAGGCACATTCATTCACACAAACTCACTCTCTCTCTCTCTCTCTCTCTCTCTCTCTCTCTCACACACACACACACACACACACACACACACACACACACACACACATACACAGCACTGTAAGTTGCCATACTCAGAGATATCAGGGGTCTTTTGTCGTCCAGGAATTTATGACTGTGTTGTAGACATTTCTTGAGAAGAACAAATAAGAACACATCCATTTCCTCCAGATAGGGTACCAACGAGAGACCAGTGAATGACTTCACCCAGTTTGGTAAGCCAGTGAGTTACTTAGAGACTATGGTATTTACTGGACATATATTTAAACATGTTTATATGTTGGCTAGACATTGTGGATAGTACATGTCATTAAGTTTAGTCTTATTATTTTTACAATAATGTATATAGCATATATACTTTTTAAAAAGTGTAAGAAAAAGTTGCCTTCTATTGATTTGAAGTATCTACTTTCATTTTATGTTTTTTTCTTGCGTCATTGTGGAACCCTTAAGGCAAGAGGAAAAACATTATTTCATGGTGAATCCATGTGAATCTCTGTATTTGGAAATCCTTCATTATTGGAGACTGGCTTCACCCTTGTTTAGCAAAGAGTATTAGTAATCTAAGTGTGTATGCATGTCACTGGATAATCCAATGTGAATGTATGTATTAGAATGCCCTTATATCTCCTGATTATTTGAGCATTCTGCTCAGATAGCCTGACTTGAATTAGACTCAGAAACATCTCTAAGGCATAGTAGACCCTGGTTTGCGTGTGTGTGGTCTGAACAAATCACACCCTGACTGTAGCTGTGTCCTCTTCTGCAAACCAATGATGTTGGTTTGCAGATCCCCTACCCCAAATTAAGGACAGCTCTATATGTTTAGCATCGTCACTTCAGAATATGTCACTGCGCCTGGAAAGCCCTCATTGTCAGGGCAACACTTAGCTTTGTGACTACAAGACATGCTAGGGATGTGGATTCATGCTAGGAATGTGGATTCATGCATGATGCCATCAGGAGAAACACAAAACCCTATGTTTGTAGGATACTAAACCAGTGTTCATTTCTTCAGCCCCATCATTCAGCAAGGGCAGGGACCAGACAGCTGCATCTTGCTCTGTGTGACGTGTGACTTTTGTGAGTTTGGGATTTGCGTACAGGCATGCAGATGTGATGTGACTTATGGATCTGGCTCTCTGCAGTTGTAAGCAGAAAGCATGTCTGTCTACAGAGGCAGTGAGACATTAAGATGGGATCAAAGACAAAGAGGAGAGATGGGGGAAAGTCTGAGTCCTAGATTTGGTTGCCTCTGATGTTAAGTAATAGAAATGCCCCCTTGATGGATCTCATGACCAGAGTATATGTTTATCATTTAAGTCTATTGCCTGTGCGTTATTTATTTATAATCAGACTAGAGTAGATCAGACCTTCATCGTTAACCCCTAATTCACTTTAAATTGCCACTGACACGAATCTTGTGGTGTTTCCTTATTGTACATTAAGTCTGTTAGTGAGGTTAATAATGAATAAAGTATTTAGTTATATGAAACAAGGGTGCGATAATTGCATTTTCATGAGGGGCTAAATTTGATGAAATTATACAGATTTAATTCAGTTCTGAAAAGAAAAATCTCAGGATAAAACTTCCAAGTGTATCTTTTAGAGAATTGATAGGTTAAAAATTACAGCTTACCCGGCAACACTGTATGCCGTGTCTTTCTTGTTCTTGTTGTAAAAGCAAACGCATAGTGGACATGTGCTTTCTGGTTTATCTTGGGTAAAATTGTGATACAATTCTTTGATATCCAGTAGAAATTGCTCTCTCGTCCCCTTTTGTGATACAGCAAACCAACCAATCAAACACTTCCTGGCTCTGAAACCAGTCTCTTGGCTCCCACACCCAATATAACTTTCTACTGCTTCCGACTTTCGGAAAGTCCCTGAAATCAAGATTTAAATAGGACTTCCTTTAAGGAGAATCGCTTTTTAAAAGCAGGTAACGTGGTTTCATTGATGGATAAGGTGAGAAGGCAGAGGAGGTGGGAACAATGGTATCTCAGAACAGTTTCTGAATTAGATTTCCTTAAGTGACATAGCTACCACCGATGACTGTGTGGAGGAATGTAAAACAGAGCCAGGACACAACTCAGCAGTCCTGTTTTGTTGCGTATATCCAAAGGATACAATGTCGGGATCCTAAAGAGATGTTTGCCCCTCTGATGTTCACTGCAGCCCTGTGCACAACAGTTGAGAAATGGCATCAGTCTTACCATCCGCTAAGTGATGTAATGCACATACCTGTACACACACACACACACACACACACACACACACACACACAGACATACACAGAGACACAACACACACCCAGAGACATAGACATACACACAGATATACACACAGATACACTCACAGATACAGACACACATACACTTAGACAGAGACACAAACAGACACACGCAGACATAACACACAGACACACACAGACATAGATACAGATACACAGAGACACAGATACACACAGAGATACAGACACACACAAACAGACACAACACACAGACACACACAGAGACACAACACACAGACACACACAGAGAGACACAGATACAGACACACATACATAGAGACAGACAGACACACACACACACAGACACAACACACAAACACACACAGAGACACACAGAGAGACACAGATACAGACACACATGCATAGAGACAGACAGACAGACACACACACACACACACACACACACACACACACAGAGTAGTATTCAAAGCTTTTTTGTTTTTTAGGGAAACCCTGTCACTGCACAACACAGATAAAGCTGGAGGACAATAATCTGAGCAAAGTAAACAAGACACAGAAAGACAAATACTTCATGATCTCTCTTACATGGGGAATCGAAAAATATGCACTTATAGGAGCAGACAGTACAATGGTAATTTCCAAGACCTGGTACTGGGGAAATAAAGAGTTGTTAATTAATCAAAGACTATAAAGTTTCATCTTACAGGATAAGTAAATTCTGAAAAATCTAATGTGTGACATGGCAACTATAGTCAATAGTACTTACTGTGTACTTGAAAATTGTCGCAAGAATAGATTGTTTTTAATATGTATTTTTATTATTTATAAGTCTCTCTGACTCTGTCTGTGTCTGTCTGTCTGTCTGTCTGTCTCTCTCTCTCTGTGTGTGTGTGTGTGTGTGTGTGTGTGTGTGTGTGTGTGTGTGTACTTCAGTGCAGGTATACTCAGAGGTTAGAGGGATCAGATCTCCCAGAAACTGAAGTTA
>JADRCD010184046.1:0-20035 GCA_019843815.1 Montemys delectorum
GGGCGCGTCCACACAATGCCGGCGCGGGCTGCTGGGGCCGCGCCGGGAGCCGCCCGCCGGGCCGCGGGGCGCAGGGCTGAGAGTGCGCGGGGGGCCCGGCCGCGTGCGGGACACAAAGCGAATGGACGCGCGGGGGTGGCGGGCGGGGAGCCGCGGCCCCACCGAAGGGACCCCCGGCCGCCGAGCGGCCGCTACGTCAGCGCCCCGGGTGGCGCCGCCTCCGCCCGCCGGCCTGGGCCCCGCTCCCGCCGCCGGGAAGGCGGGCCGCGGTAGAAGGTGGGCCGCGGGCCTGGAGGAGCCAGCTGCCGGGCCCGGGGGGGGACCCCCGCGGGAGAGGGTGGCCCCGGGATGCCAAGGGAGACGAGCCGCGGAGCCCCCTGCCCCTGCCTAGGTGAACACAGCCCGCACAGCCCTGCCTTAGCCAGAAGCAACTCCTTGGCCTTAACTTTTTCTGACCCTGAAGTGGGATGGACAGGGGGATCTTCCTCCTCTTCCTGGGCCCGGCAGCCTCCCTCCCATCCCAAACTGCGACCGCGTTGCTGGCTCTTGAACAACCTCCCCTTCCCCTTCTTTCTAGCTGGGGGCTGCCTTGCTTCCTCGCACGATCCGGTGAACTTTCCCGATGCTCCGGCAAAAGTCCGGGGACCCGAGAGTGAACTGTTGTAGGACACAGCTTACCTGGCATTGGTGCCGCCCAGGACCCCTTATTACACCCATAGACCCCCAGACCTTAGGAGCGGAGGACAGTCCAGTGAGTCGCAGGACTGCGGGGAAAGACAGAGGTTAAGTTGTCGCTCTCGCCCCTGCAGTCTTGCCCTGAACTGGCTCTCTGGTCTCACCTGTCCTGCTTAGGGCTTTTTTGTTTGTTAGTTGGTGGAATATGAATAAGTGTCCTTCTCTGCCCCCTACTCAAGTCGACCCTGATGAGCAGAGCCACATATTTAGGGAGAAACCTGTCTCCTAGATTTGCTTCCCCTCTGTCTGTCCCCACACAGCACGTGGAGATGCTAGTCTCTGCAGATAAATTCCAGAGTTTCAGACCTCTGCTTACCTTGACAAGGCAGAATCCCAGTTATCCCTGCCTAGAGAGCAGCTGCCAATCAGCTCCGTTGCTGGCAACTCAGGGCATAGCCTGTTTTGGAACCTGCCCTCAGCCAACACTCCCCCCCCCCCTTCCTAAACAGGTGAACCCCGCCAGGGTAAACAGTGTGTAAGCTAAGGGAGCATATGTGGAAGGGGAGATCGGAAAATAACCTCGGAAATTGGGGGGCAGGCAGGGTACCCCTTCAAACTGTACACAGTGAACTCAGTTCAAGCTACCTGCCTGAATTCCAGCTGTCACCTTGGGTCTCCTCTGTACTGGGTGGTTCTTCCCATTACAAGGCAAGGAATGGCTATTAATCCCCTGTCCCTGCATGAGTCCTGGTGGGGTGGGCACTGCCCTGTTACCTAAGGCACTCTCCCCAAGAGGTGGTGCGTTTGCCATTTAACAGAAGTGAAAACTGACTCTCAGAGCAGTTAAATGCAGAAGGGAAGTAGCCTGCCAGGAGTGGGGGCAGAAGGAACAAGTGGAAAGCGCACCCCTGCCCGAGTCCTGAACCTGTTCCTCTCTCCTCACCTTTCTCCCAGAAAGCCTGTCCTCCTTCTGGTGGGATACTGACCACTGGGTGCCTCCACTTACTCTCCTTATCTTCTGACATTCTCTCTGGCAGCCAGTTGTGCCCACTACAGCTGCCCCTGTGCTTGGGAATCAGATACCCTGATTCTCAGAGCCCTCTTTGGGCTGCTGAGCTGTGCAGCAGCAAACAGACCCTATCCCAGGCCTCTGGCCCTAACTTCCTTTTGTCTTCTCCACTCCCTTCTCCTACCTCCTATCCTTAGATGTTTATTGAGCACCTACTGTATGCTGACAGCTGTACATCAGCACTCAGAAGAGACTTGGCTTTCCTGTTCATCCTGGAGTAGAAAGAACCAGGGATGGACTTAGATCTGGGTCGATGGTAGGAGAAAGAATAGGAAGGCTCAACAGGTGAGTCACCCTCTGAGAACATGACCCAGGAGAGGGAACAAGGAGGTAATGGTGAGGTGTTCCTGCTAGCCAGGAGAAGTAAAGATGCTCCAGAGAGGGGGCAGTGTGGTCTGGTGGCCCCCTCTACTGGTACTTCCTGCCCCCCTCTGCTCCTTAGGGCTCAGCTCCAGTTCAGCATCCACACCTGTGTTCCCACACCACCACTCCTGTGTCCATTGGCTAGCCTGTGACCCTATAAGGGGCAATGGCTCATAGGTATGTGGTCCCTACATCAGCTTTGTACCCAGGCACTCCAGGGGTACCATGACTTCGGTACTGCACAGCAGCCCAGCTTCATGGCACAGACAAGTCTGCCTCCATGGAGACACACTGAGGCAACTCTGTTGTCTTGCTTGTAATTATCAGAGTTCCCCAGAATCATTCCTAGAGTGCTTCCTTCCTGGTTTGGTTTGTTAAGTTTGTCTTTCCATTTATTTCTTTAGGGTATGTGTGTGACCAGGCACATGTCACAGAACAGCTGTGCAGTAGTCAGTTCTCTCTGCCATGTGGGTCCCAGGGACTAAACTCAGGTTGTGAGGCTTAGTGGCTAGCACTTTACTGGCTGAGAGTCCTCTTATCTGGCCCCTTCTCATCAAAGTCATTTGACCCATTTCTTGAGAATCCTCCCATGAATGAGCTTGCTGTCCTGGGCTCTTTGTTGTCTGTGCATGCTGATGGTGCGTAGTTTTGATTACTGTACTTTGTAGGAGCTCTGTACGGAAGTGTGAGTCTTCTAACTTTTCTAAGATTACTATGGCTATTTGTGGCTCCTTAAGAGTCCATACTAATTTTAGCATAGATTTTTCTTCCTTAAAAGTTTGTTTCTGGGGTTGGTGAGCTAGTTCAGGGGGTAAGAACATGCACTGTTAGCCGGGCGGTGGTGGCGCACGTCTTTAATCCCAGCACTTGGGAGGCAGAGGCAGGTGGATTTCTGAGTTCGAGGCCAGCCTGGTCTACAAAGCAAGCCCAGGACAGCCAGGGCTACACAGAGAAACCCTGTCTCGAAAAACAAAAACAAAAACAAAAACAAAAAGAACATGTACTGTTCTCACAGAAGACCCAAGCTCAGCTCCCAGCACCCACATTGGCAGCTTACAACTCCAGCTCCAGGGGATGGCCTTAACCTCAGGCACATGCACACGTTCTCTCTCTCTCTCTCTCACACACACACACACACACACACACTCTGTGCATGTAAATAATAATAATAGTAATATATATTTTTAAAAAGCTAAACTCCACATTTACTTTTTTAAAAAAAAAAGATTTATTTATTATATATAAGTACACTGTAGCTGTCCTCAGCCACTCCAGAAGAGGGTGTCATCTTGTTACAAATGGTTGCTAGGATTTGAACTCAGGACCTTTGGAAGAGCAGTCACTGCTCTTAACCACTGAGCCATTTCTCCATCCCAATAATATATATTTTTTTAAAGGTTGTTTCCTAGGCTGGGTGGTGGCAGCGGCACAGGGTCACTTAGGAGGCAGAGGCAGGCAGATTTCTGAGTTCGAGGCCAGCCTGGTCTACAGAGTGAGTTCCAGGATAGCCAGGGCTAAACAGAGAATCCCTGTCTTGAAAAATGACAAAAACAAAACAAAACAAAACAACACCGGAAGAAAGAAAGAAAGTTTGTTTCCTGGAGCCTGGCAAAGTGTTTGCCACACAAGCCTGGTAACTTTAGTTTGATAGATTCTGTAGAACCTATATTAAGGTGAATGAGAGAACTAATTCCACAAAATTATTTTCTGATCACCACACAATACCATGTCACATACACGTGTGTGTGTGTGTGTGTGTGTTATCTGTGTGTACATGTGTGTGTGCAAACAGGGGTTCAGAGGACAGTGTGGCAGTCTGTCCTCTCCTACTCTGTGGATCCCATCAAACTTGGAGGCAGTGGATAGCTTTACCTATGGAGTCATCGCACTGGTCCATTGACATCATAATAATTTGCCTGTAGGTATGCATTTTTTCCTTTTTATCTTTTTTTAGTTTTTATTTTATGTGTATGGGTGTTTTGCCTACATGTAGACCTGTACATGAGCTGTGTTTCTGGTGCCCATGGAGGCCAGAAGAGAATGTCAGATCTTCTTAGACTGGAGATGCAGACTATTGTGAGCTGCCATGTGAGTGCCAGCACTTGAACCTGGGTCATCAGGAACAGCAGCCAAATGCTTTTAACTGCTGAGCCATCACTTCAACACCTCCCCCACCCCTTCTTTAAAACAGTCTATTGTAACCATAACTGAAAACTCCCTTGAACCCTGAATCCTCCCACTGCTGTCTCTGGAGTGTGTGGCTTTGTCATGTATCACACGTGGTTTATGGGATGCTGGAGTTGAAACCTAGGACTTCCTACATGCTAGGAAAACACTTTCCAACCCAGCTACATCTCTACCAGAATTCTCTTTTTTGTTTCTGTTTGTTTGTTTGTTTGGTTGGTTGGTTGTTTGTTTGGTTTTTTTGGTATGCTGTTCATTGTTAGCATATGGAAACAAAACTGATTTTCAGTGTTGATCTTGTATATTGCTCTTGACAGAATCCTGTCTTTTAGCAAAGGGTGTGCAGGAGTGCACACACATGCAGCTGTAGTGTTTAGAGCTGCCCTGGACACAGGCACCCTGCCTAATGACTCCAACCTCCTCCAAATCATCCCGTAGTGTGGCTTCCCTGGTACCTACTCCATGGAAGGTTTTTTACGTGCTTTGTTTGTTCTTCTTCCTGGAACCTTCCACCCCTTCTATCTCATTTTTTACACTGATTCCTTTTTACTTGTGTGCTTACATGGTTTGTGATCCTGCTCTCTTCACTCAGGTGATGTTCCACAGCCCCAGAAAACTCTGCCTTCTGTAGCAGGCTCAGCGCCAGCCCCTGGAGTGACCAGTCAGGGCATCAAAGATTGAATGAACATCCCTCTACCCAGGGAAAATCATATCTGCTGGAGTACTTGTGCCAGGCTCACGGTAGTATTTGGTTCAGACCCTCAGTCTGAAATTCCATCTCCCCTCATACAAAAGTGTCAAGAACCACTGTAGTTCTGGCTCCTTAGAAGTGTTCATTTTCTATAGAACCACAACTGTTCACATTCTATCCTAGGGCACTTCCAATTCCAGAAGCTAGGAAAAAAAGAAAAAAAAAAATAGCCCTGCTGGGAACAAAGAGGAAGGTGGCCCTATTGTAGGCTCAGAAGCTTCCATTTACCAGGCATTTGAAAATCCAGAGACCAGAAGCCCCAGATAACAGGCATTTACCATTTCTGATTCTGGAAGCCAAAAGATGAAGGGTCTGCAGGACTGTAGTCCTTCAGAGGTACCAGAGAAGGATCTGTGTCTGGCCTCTGTCCACCTTCTCATAGCTTCCTGGGCTAGGACAGTGTCACTCCAGACTTGCTATGGCCTTGGCTCTGTGCTTCTGTGTCCAAGTTTCCTTTTTATAAGAACACTACTTGTACTGGATAAGTTCCTACTCCAACATGACCTGTCCCAACACCTTAGCTAACTGCATCTGCAGAGACCTTATTTCCAAGTGAGGTCACATTCTGAGACCCTAGGAGTTATGCCCCGGCCCAGTGAGTCAGAGAAAAGAGGAGCTTGGTTCAGACCCTAATATAGGTGGCTACATTTTTACAAAAAGCTTCCACATGATCTCACCTGAGGACTTCCAGGTCACTTCAGCCGGAAAGCTCACAGGGTGATGACAGGGAGCCTGAACACCCTATGTGGTTCTTTGGGAAATGCTTGAGCAGTACCTAGCCACACAGCAAACTGTGTGCAGAGGACACGGGCAGGGCTGGCAGACCCACTCGCACCAAACCCCTGACAAAGACCCTTAATCTTTCCCTGCCCACCATATGAAGTGCAGACAGCAGAAAGCTTGTCTCCAAGAGATCCTGGAAAGGGATAGAACAGTAAATTAGCATTCTCAGCTGGTCCCTGGTGTTTGTCCTGCAGGAAGAAGGGCTGGCATAGACTGACTGCATCCCTTTTGTCTATGTAAGTGATGTATGGATGAAGGCATAGGAATTACCCAACATTCTGTGTCAGATGGAAAATGAAGAAAGGAGCTACATCAACCATATGATGCTTATCCTCTCTGAAAATTAAGGCCGTATAAATGAAAGCCTATTTTTGTCCGTCGAAAGGCCAGTGCACTGCCTTGCTGGGCAACTGGGCCTATTCATGCATACAGCTCCTGCGCTCTAAGGGCCAGCGACACCAGGACTAAGAAGTAATCGCAGGACTCACTTATGGAGTGGCATGTACACCTCTCTATCTCCTGTCCTTATATTTTGCTTATTAAATGTGAACATGTGTTTTGCTCCCCCATTTTAGTGGAAGTGCTTCAAGGTGCAGGCTTTGTGCCTTGTCCCTTGGAGGAAGGGCAAGGCCTGGTAAAAGTGCTACACAAGAACCTTAAACAAGTAAGCAGAATGTCCCCTTTGTGCTGAGGAGAAAATGAAAATATATATTGCATCAAAAAAGACCCGGTGTTCACAACAGTTGTTTCCCAGATGGCAGAGTTACAGCAAAATAAATAAATAAATAAATAAATATCATAATAGTTCCTTTTAAAAAGGAAACCCCCCCCACACACACACACACACAAAACTACAAAGACCATCAGACCTACCACAGTTTAGCATCTGACCAGGAAGAACACCAGGTTGAGTTCATATTAGGTGTGTACAAAGCCTCAAATTTGGCCCTGAGTTCTGGCCAGTGCCACATACGGCCAAAGTCCCTTGAACCCTTGGCACTGCCCTCCCAAAGAGCCCCTTCAATTCCAGTGCTGTGGGAGAAACAGTGAATGTGCCCCTGGCAAAGTGAGGGTCCAGTTCCATCTCCCTGGAGCCCCCAGAACCCTTTCCACCCTGCTCAAGCCTCTCATCCTGTGTGGTTTAGGCATACCTTGGAGCCAAGAGGTCCTTTAGACCTAGAACAAATGAAATCCAAGTGATATGAAGGGGTGGGGGCGTATGCCATCGGGGGTCATCTCTGAGATTCCCGGTGAGTTGTTTTTGTTTGGTTTTGGTTTTTTTGGCCAAAACTATCCACCCCTCACTCTAAGCCAGAAGGCCGTTCTGTTCAGTTTGCTGTCCCCAGTAAGGTGGACTGGAGATCCAGAATAGTGAGATTTGTGGCTGTTACCACGGGGGAAGACCTTGTGAGGGGGCCATGGGAGAAGGTATTTACAGAATAAAAGTATTCTGTACCTCAGTTACTGGACCATTCTTTTGGGATCCAGAGTGGCCACTCTTTCCTGGGACAGTGGGTTTTGAAAGATGATACAGGCCTTGGCCACCAAACACAGCCAAAGGTTCTGGAGGCCTGTTATGGGCAGCAGTACCAAGTTTCACTCTTGAGACCCTGGAGGCCAGATTAACAGAATCACACAGGAGGTTATCTCCTCTGTAATTTGGAAGCCACAATACAGTAGGCGCACGGCGGTGGGTCAGAGCCCCAGTGGCTGAGCCTCCGCTCTTTCGTGGGGCCTACGGAAGCCGCGAGGCAGAGGGAACCAGCCCGCGCAAGGTTCCAGACGCGGCTCTTTAAGCAGAGAGCCTGACAGACGGAGCAGGCGCAGTCTCGGGCCGCGTCACGCGGTTCCACCCTGGCGCGGCAGCGTAAGAAGCCAGCGGCTTTGGGCAAGGCTCGGCTCCGCCCCGAGATGCGCGCGCAACTGCTGCACGATCGCCCCCGCCCGTAAAGCAAGCGTCCGCAGCTCAGAGCAGGGCTCCAATTGCTTCTTGGCAGCTTTGCTGGGCACGCTTCAGCCAGGCTGCAGAGAGAACCAGGTAAAGGGCAGCTACACTTGTAACTCTAAATTTAAAAACAAATATTTCCCCCTTAGGCCTTTACAGAAGCTACTTTGGACTTCGTAGCCTGATTGGTCAGAGGAACTCAAACGCTGTGCTCAGCATAATTTTCATATTAACCACTAAGGTTCCTCTAAAATTACTTTGACAGGGCTGGGTATTTCTAAACTTAGTGTCTTACGGAGCTCTTCATGATCTACCTAAATTTAAACCTCTGTAAAATTTATATTTTTACAAGTAAATTTAAAAGCCACACCATAGTTTATACTAAAAGAATAAAGATTTTTATTAAGCATTGTAAGTTGCATTCAATAGCCTCTGGATACGCCACACCACAATCCATCACCAGTCAATCAGACCCAACAGCAGTTCATTCTTCACAATCCATGAGTTAGGGCGGAACTCCCTTCAACTTACAGTAAGATCCTACTTAGCTCTTGCGGGCAGGGGCTGGGGAGTTACACCTCATTTCTGATCACTAATGTGATGAAGAGCATCGGAAGTATATGAAACGTAAGAAGTGATTCTGATTCAAAGTACATTGTTTGGAAACAATAACAAAACATCAAAATGATAGAAGTATACCTGCTTCTACTAAATTCCTGATGGGAAACTTCTCAAGAACAAGCAACTTGTTTCCTGCTACAGAAGGGGAAGGGGGTGTTTTGTTTTTTAAGATCATAGGGGTTTTTTTCTTTACAGAATTTCATATTTTGCTAATATGAATATGAAGGCATAAAACAGCAACAAAGAACAATAATGCACACAGCAGTGAGTACACCAGGGTAATGTTGATATTCCAAACGGCTAGATAATTTTGGGGGGGTTTAGAATAAATGCAACAGAGGTCAATAATCACAAAGTTTTAAGGTTAGAGCAAGATCAGTCAGTGACTAAACAGGGTTAACATCTTTTATCGGACTATTATTGATTATTAGCATTTTGTTTTGCAAATGGGCACATACTGGTAAGAATGAAGAAAGGACAATAACATGCATAATATTAACTACACACTTTAAAAATTATGAACCATGCAGAAGTTTAGCTCAAGTAGTAGCACTAATGGTCTACGTCTGATTCAAAACCACGTAGCTCACTGATCACAGATGCATGGTATTAGTCACGAAGTTCCAGAACACATTGTGTTGACTTTGAAAGGTCATTTGCATCTTCTATGATTTCAACTTTATCTCCATTGAACTTGCTTGTAAAGTATGTATGATGTACTGTGTATTCAAAATCAGCACAACAGCAGTTTAATCTATAATTTTTTGTAGTTTCAATAGTTGCATTTTTTTAAACACAGAAGAACCACATCAACAGTGATGAAGCTTAAGTCAGAAAGAAAAGCTGTGGCTGTGCCTTATTTCTTTCATAATCATAAATCAAAGCCTTAAAACAAAGCTTCATTGTGAAACGGTAATGCAAAATCAAATATAATGGCATACATATGGTGCCAAATGCTAAAAATTATATTTTAAGCTATATATACTTAAACACTGCCAAAATTTGTTTTCTTTATAGTTCAAGAAACACAACTCTAGGCTTTTGTCGTAACCAGTTTAAACTTTGTGTACTTCATTTTTAAGTGCGGGAGTCAAATGCTCTTCATTTTTCTTTCTCTTTTTTGTTTTATTGTAGCATTTTGACTACAACTGGTTAAAACTAAAAAAAAAAAAAAATGTGTTGTTTAAATCTCTGATATCAAAGAGGGATCTGAATTTTCCAAAGTCCTCATTTTTCTCTTACGGAAAGGACAAAATGTACATAACTGCAGGCTCTCTTTCTCTCCAGATATTCCTGAATCCTTACCCTTCCAGCATCCTTCACCCTCTATAAAAAATAAGTTTACTCTTCTTTATTTAAGACAGCTGCCTCCAGAGCAGCCTCCCTGCGGCAGGCGCTGTCTGTACTTAGTGCATTTAAGTGAGGATTTGTATTGCACGGTTTAGAGTCATTGTTCAAGGCACTTTCAGAGTGGCTGGGGGCCCTGGGGTCACCTGTGCTCCCATTGAGTTGGGGCACTGGCTTCTCCACGGCCATCACTCCGTTTTCAGCCAGGGACCCTTCTGAGGACGCAGCAGAGGACTTGGATTCCCCAGACTTCGACTTCAGCTCTTTGGCCACTTCTTCTGCTGAAGCAGCATAAGGAGGTCTGCCCTGTTGGGAAGGAAGTGAGTGGTAGGAGCCTCAGGTATGGAAGAGGTGGGGCTTGGATGGGGGACAACATGGATAGACAGGGCCACAGATTAACCATAATGCCTTAGCCAGAGAATTCAAAAGAAAAATTTGAGAGGCTAGGCTCTCTGCTTGCCCTCAGCTGGTGAAACTTCTGTATAGTCTAATTCCTTCTGTAGCTTCTTCTCTCATCACCTCTGCTGGAAATGTTCATTTTGAAATGTCAAAGTCCCACTTAGAGTGCTCTATCTAACCCTTTATGTAGTACTTCATCTTTAAAGTTACAAGCACCGTTTAGTGAGTCTCCTCTCAAATAACAGGTGCTGTCCTCATATTCTCCAAAACACATATCCCAATCTTTACAGGGTAAGCCAAGTCACAGTCGGGCAGCACCAACACAAAGCAGGGCTGTATGGACAGCAGCACAAGGGCTGTGGACAGAGCTTCCTCTGATCACCCCTGTCCCCCTGAGCAGGTTGAGCCTGACACAACCCCACAGGCTTCCCAACAGCATGGCTCTCTGCCCTGACATGGGAAGACACTGTGGTCTGGCAGTTTTCTGCAGTGAGTGCCCCCACTCTCGAAACCAATAAAATGGTCATCATATCATGACAACCAAAGTCTATAGAAGTCCCTTAAGGCAAATGGGACCAAAGATGATCCAAACCCTTAACAGACATTTCATCAAAACAATACAGAAGTGAAATAGCAATTATACACACAAGAAAAGATGTGTTAAACATTAGGTTGCCAGGGACACACACATGTGAATACATAACTGTTAGAGTGCTCAAACAACCAGGAGAAGAGGGAAAGAAATGGTCCCTCTATAATGAGGGGAAAATAAAACAGTGCTGCCACTCAGGAAGGCAGGTCAGAGGCTCAGCACTGAGCTTTGCCAGGGTTCAGAGATGAGAACTCGGGAACTACAAAAGCCTACACTCAGTGTTTGTTGTTCATTTCTGGTGTTTGGAATCAAACCTTGGGCCTTGCCCCAATGAGATGCCCACAGTTCTGTTAACAGGGAAGAACTTACAACATGTATTGTGAAGTTAAGGAAGCACAGTCTGAGGGGCTGGGAAGATGGCTGAGTACTGGGTGCTCTTCCAGGGGACCCAGGTTCAATTCCCAACATCCACATGACAACTTACAACTGTCTATAACTCTAGTGAGAGGCTCTGATACCCTCACACAGGCATGCAGGCAGGCAAAACAATCAATTCTCATAAAAATTAAAAAGATCATTTTTAAAAAGTCTGAAAAGATAATAAATAGGTGTAATTCTACCTATTTAACCTGGAAAAGGCAAAACTTGGGAGACAGTAAAATACTCAGCAGCTGCCAGAGCTCTCAGGGAAAGAGGGTAGAGCAGAAACCCTTTAGGGCAGTGACACTTGGGAGACAGATGGCAGTGCAGACCTGTTCAGCACACTCTGTCTGAACCTGTGCGATGTGTGACACCAAGAGTGACAGCTGAAGCAAGCTATGAGCGGGGGATTCTGTGTGTCCTGGATGGGCACCAACTGTAACAAAGGGGTCATTCTGGCAGGACACAGGGTAGACAGGGGAAGGCACAAAGGGAATGCAGTGCTATAAGGAAATCAACCTTTCTTAGTGCTGTGAGCCTAAAGCTGCTCTAAAATTTAGTCTTTTAAAGAACCAAGTAGCTGGGCATGGTGGTCCATACCTTTAATCCCAGCACAGGGAGAGGCAGACAAGTTCTGTAAATATGAGGCCAGCCCAGTCTACAAAATGAATTCCAGGATAGCCAAGGCTATGTAGAAAGATCCTATCTTAAAAAAACCATAAACCAAAAACAAACAAACAAAACAGCTAGGATTCACATGTGTAAAAACACTGCCATTCTGAATTCAATCCCTGGACAGAACATAAAGGTAGAAGGGAAAGAACGCCCACCAAAGTTCAGCTTTTAGTGGGGTCCCGGGGTGCTCATGCAGACATCATATCACTCACATATAATGACAAACAAAAATAAACACATAGATGCCACACAGTGGAGCACAGCTGCCATAATGTTAATCCCAGTCCTCGGGAGAAATCACAACAGGGAACTGGTAGGAATCTGAGGCCAACCTAATATCACAGCAAGTGCCATACAGGGCTATGTAGTGAGACTGTCTCAGAACAATAACAATCAAAACAGAAAAAAAGAAAAGAGAAGAACCCTAGAGGTAAAATGTAGCCTGAGTTGCAAATCAAAAAAGGAGAGAAGAGACAGTCAATGACGAATCTGCCAAATATCAAAGGTAGGCAGAGAAGTACTGGAGATGAAAATAGCCAGGTGCCACCATGCCACTGTAGACAACAAGTTCCTGAAGGGAAAGATCAAGGCTCACAGTGTGTAGCAACCAGAGCAGCAGGGCCAGGGGCTTTCTGGAAAGGCAGCAAGTGTTCACAGAAAAGCAAACCAATCTGGGCACTTAGGACAAGCACACAGGTGAGTTCAATAGGAATGAGATTAGGTAACTCTGACAGCAAAGCTTTATGTATGAAGAAAATGAAACAAGACAGCTGTGGAGAAAGCCTGCAAGCCAGTGTCCTGATTAGGGAAGCAGTCTTCACATTGAACAGCTCCCTTCAGTCCTTCCTGAGGAGTCATTCTTCAAGAACCCAGTGAGAAAAGGACTTCAGAAACCAGAACAGGGGCCCAGAGCCTGGAGGGTACATGGGTCAAGAAGGGATGTATAGAACCAAGACAAATGAGGCATAATGGGGAAAGTAGAGTGGATCATGGCTCCCTGCCCAGATACAGATGAGAATAGCACAGCTAGTGCTTAAGATGAAGGTATATGTACACACATGTACACACACACACACATACACACACACACAGAGGGATGGAGGGAGAGAGGGAGGGAGGGAGCGAGGGGGAGAGAGAGAGAGAGAGAGAGAGAGAGAGAGAGAGAGAGAGAGAGAGAGCAAAGGAGGCTGGCCACAGCACCGTGAGCATGTACTGAGCCTGTGAGGAGTAATCTGTAAAAAAGTATTGACTAATTATGGGATGTGTTAATTTAATCAACCCTCCAGAAGCAGGATTCTCTAAGATGGACAAGAATCCAATTAGACACTACAATAGACTAGTAGTCAAATGCCTATCAGCTGGAAATCCACAAGTATTTCATTGAGACAGTGAGTGTCAGCAAACTTTCTCCACAGGACATGCACAAGGTACAGGTGTCCTTAAGAAGACTACATGCAGTTCATCCAGGGAAAAGGACATATGATACAAGAGATCAAAGAAAAGCACATATGCGACAGGTATATATGAGATCTTAAAAGTGGGGCTAGAAAGAGGGAGGGCTCCGTGGCTAAGAGTACTAGGGGCTCTTCTTCACAAGGATCAGGGTTGGATTCCCAGCACCTGCATAGAGGCTCACAGCTTCTTTAACTCTAGTCCTAGGAAATCCAACACCTTCTGCTCTCTGAAGCACATGGTGCCCAGACACACAGGCAGGCAAATATCTATACACATAAAATAAAAAAGCAACCAGAAGCAGAGGTAAGTGGAGCTCTATGAGCTTGAGGTCAGCCTGGTCTACCTAGCAAGTTCCAGGCCAGCCAGAGCTACATAGTGAGACCCTGACTCAAAAAAAAAAAAAAATCTATTTTCCACTAAACAAGTGGCTACCTTGGAAGCCAGGGCAGCCTGGACCCCATCTGGCCTAAACAAGAAGTCAGACACATGGGTGTCACCTGATAGAGTTCCTGACCACAGGGAAATGATTTAAGTATCAAGTGAGAGGCCTGACAAGTACCAAACAACCTCGCTACCTGACCTGCAGTCAGAACACAGGCAGGGCCCTCCTAGACGGGAGGCATGGCAGGAGTGACAGAGGACGGCTGTGGGAGAGCTTACCTGAAGTGCTCCCTGGCTTTTGTAGCCTCTGCCGTAGTACCTTCCGCCTCTTCCAAACGTTCTAATCACCGGAGTGGAAATAACACCCCTTGGACGCCTGGGTCAGTATAGGGAAACAAGAGCAAACAGGCTTAAGTCTATCAAAGATGATGTTTAAACTAGTCCATCTTATGCTAGGTGAGACATCAAATATTAAATATGGTCAGATCAAATACAAGGAATTATTTTTCTGGTTCACATCCGAGGCATTTGACTTCAAAACTAACATTTAGAACATTTTTAGAAGATAATTCATTAACTGAATAATGCATGGTTAATTTAATAATGATGAATCAAACAATTATATAATAATATGTAAGAGAATTCTATGTAACACTAAGAACGATGTGAAACAGAAACTATCCAGTGACATGAGAACAGTCCCTGGCCAGGAGGAGCAAGGACTGCTTTCTGTACTTCCAGGAAGCCCACCATCCCAGCCCAGAGCTTACCCTCTTGCTGGTCCTCCCACAGACACCACTTGCAGAGGGAAGGGCCCTCGGCCCCCACGGCCCCGCCTGCTCCCGGCCCAGTGGCCGACCACGGTGCCAGCTATTTCTAGCTTTCCTCCCTGAGAAGGAATAGGTTGGACTCCTGCACAAAAAAGAAAAAAACAAACAAAAAAACCATGAGAAGACAGGATCTTTAAAACACAGCATTAGGACCCACAAAGGGAAAAGAAGCAAAGCAACTCCTATTTAGTTCCGGTTCCTATTTTAGTAAGAAGCCATTTCCCGTGCTTTACTAAGATTTTACTACAGAAGGCTCTCTGTGCACACCAAGCAATTATTATTATTATTATTATTATTATTATTATTATTATTATTATTTTGTTTTTTGAAAGCAGGTCTTTCCATGTAACCCTGGAACTCTACAGGTAGACTCGGCTAGTAGCACAGAATTCAGAGATCCAGCTGCCTCTGCTTCCCAAGTGCTAGATTAAAGACATGCCAGGCCCTACACCATGAAATTTTAATCTGTAGCTAATACCTATAAAGTATGGTAGTAAACATCTGTGATCAAAACATTTGGAGGCAGGATTGTGAATTTGAGGCCAGACTGGACTAGAGGGAGACCCTGTGTAAATTTAGAGAGAGTGAAACTTGAGTAATGGATCATCCATTCATTAATGGTGCTTCCCACCAAGCTTGATGCATGACCTGTGTTGTATCACCAAGTTCCACTAGTTTGTAGGAGAGAACTGACTCCTGCAAGTTGTCCTCTGACCTCAATAAGTACCTGCAGCATGTTCATATGTAAAATAAGTAGATGTTTTAAAAAACAAAACAAAACAAAAGAATCTGCAAGTGTGTTAGATCCTAATGGCCATAGTGAACTCCTATTTAGGGAAATTGAAATAAGTGTAGACAGCGGAGTATAACTGCGTTGCCTTTATATCACCAGATGGGCCTCTGCGCAACCTTACTATGCTTTCTCTAGACAAGCACCTCCACATTTGTGTCAGTAGCCAAACATTAGGGAAATCAATGAATCCAAGCACTCCTTCCTCTCTCTCACACTAGGAATGGAAGCCAGGGTCGTGAACAGGTTAGGCAAGTGCTTTTCCACTAACTATATGCACACACCATGAACTCTGGAAGCAAGGTCTCATTGTGCAATCCAGGCCAGCCTCCTGCCCCTCCTGCTTCTGTGTGCTTGGGTGGAGTTACAAGTGGAGCACACACAACTCCATAGTTACCACATTGCTAAAGTACAACTTCCTTAAGCACAAACTTAAATATATGTTGCACTCACCAACTTCTACTAATTACCGATGGATTGACTCTTCCTGTTTTCTGACCTAAGAAATTCCTTAATCTGTTGCGTTGTAGGAAAACAGTTAAAACAACATGAGCTTGAGCACCGTATTCCTGAGATTACCACAAGCTCCCTACAATCCTGGTGCTAAGCTATGTGCCTCTGACCAACCCTACTCAGCTGCTGAAGCACTGAGAACAGCTATGACTACAAAGTTACCCAGAGTGTGTCAGACCCATCCTCTTTGGAGAGGCCTGTGTTTCTAAGACAAGGTCTGAGCTGGCCAGGAGCTAGCTATGGAGGCCAGGAAGGCTATGCTAGAACCTGCCTCTGCCTTCAGAGTGCTAGGATTAAAGGAATGTGCCACCACACTCAGAAAAGATGTTTTAGTAAGTTTATTTTATGCTAATATTATTTTGCCAGATAATTAAAATAAATAAATGATTAATTGGTGTTTTGGGACACAATTTCACCATGTAGCATTGGCTGACCTGAAAGTTGCTATGTATACTAGGCTAGCCTTTAACTTGTAGCAATTCTCCTGCATGCCTTTTTTTTTAAACTCCCCCCCTTTATTAAAAATAGGTTTTCCCCTCTCACATAATACATCCTGTTATAGTTCCCCACCCTTTACTTCTGCCATCTTCCCCTCCCGTACTGTCTCACCAGAAAACAAACAGGCTTCTAAGGGATAATAATAGGATAGAACAAAAACTAACACATTGGAATTGGACGAAACAGAAGGAAAAGAGCCAAAGAGAAGGCACATGGAGACCCACTCATTCACACACTCAGGAATCCCATTAAAAACAATAATTTGGAAGCATAATATAGACTCAAAAGACCCAGACCCTGTGCACGCTGCCTCAGTCTGAGTTCATATGAGCTGTGACCATGTTGTTTGGGAGGCCTTGCTTTCTTCATGTCCTCCATCCCCTCTGGCTCGTACATTCTTTTGCCTCCTCTTCTGCAGGGTTCCCTGAGCCCTGAGGGGAGGGATCTGATGGAGAAATCCCATGTAGGGCTTGCCCTGTCTTCTAAGGGCTGAGATACAGGTATCCACAACCATACCCTAGTAAGACTGAAAATTTACTGAGCTCCTTTACATCGACCTTCTGTCTTAAACACCCTGCATCCACTTGTACTTCAGGTCCACAGCTGATGAGCTTTAGTTGTGCACTGCACTGCACAGGTGTGAACAGGACAGCTAGGAAGCAAGTTAAGTTTCCTGTACTTCCCTCGCCTTGCTTTCCTCACCCACAGGATAGGCAGCACCAGAGTCCAGCTCCACAGGGAGCTGAAACGCATCACGGTGAAGTTATAGGAACGCCACAAGGTAGAGAAGCCCTTGGAAGGATGAGGAAGAGCAAGATCCAGGCCCACTGGGGCTGCTGAGAGCTGATCCTCAGCCACATCTTTCCATACACCATGATTCTTGCAGGCTACTGTAGTGCCAGGTAACTGATATGACTAATGCTACCATCCAGAAAAGAATGCCTGTCCTGAAAGTAACTTAGAACGCATCAGACCAATCCTGCAAAATGACTTGATGGCTCCAAGCGCAATGAACTGTTTTCAAAACTCTTCCCTTTTACAAGATAAATGCAAATGAATAGAGATGTAAGGAATACATACAGTAAACTATCTTACATTAGACTTTTCTTTAAAACAAACTATCAGAGGCTTTTATGTGATAAAAATTCTGCACCTGCTTACATCTTCTACACAGGTACAAGCACCTTTACCAACAGACAGCTTCATGATGTCCACCACTATACAAAACTGACAGCCTAGCCTGAGAGCGTGAGGTGTTGGCCAAGTCACCCCGATGCACAGACACTCAGTGGCCTAGCCTGGAAGGAGAAGACAGGACAGCTACGACAGAGCCACTACACAGACCTAAGGGCAGAGGGTCAGTCAGGGACCCAAGAAAAAGTCACTGTGTTAGAGGAGGCTTGAAAAGACAGCCATGGAGGGAGGGGGCGCCATGGAGGGAAGGGGCTAGATGCTGGAGCAGAGGAGATGCTAGCAGCAGAAGCTTGGAGGGTGTGGTAATAATTACCGCCCTGGGACTTGCTAGTCCTGCTGCTGTCACTGCCTGAGAAGGCTCCACAGTGTCCCGATGCTGCTGGCACCCGGAAGGCACGGTAAGGGCCTGTTGCTACTGTTTCCCCATAATGGCCTCCGAAGCCACAGACTCCTGCATCCAGAGTAGAGAAAAATAGGAAAAGCATGAGACGTGAGTCTCACACGGACCTCAGAGAATAGGCAGAACAGCCCCTATCTTTGTCAGCTTCTGGGAAGAGGGCTCCCAGACCCTCATCTGTCCATCATTCCCAGAGGCCAGCACTACAGGCCAGCCTCCCTCAGCAGTCATTCAACAGGGCACTGGCCGTGGCCTTCTCAACACCCTGGAGATGTGGTATGAGAAGAGAGCTCTCTCTCTGAGCCAGAGGAATTTACTTTCCCACACATATGAAAAGTAACTGAGATCAGTGACTCAGTGTTCTTTCTCACATCTCCTTCAGGATCTTACTTTCTCATCTCTACTTGGGAAGAATTACTGCCATGACAGGCTTCCTAAAACCTACTATTGCACGTCTCCATGTGGCAAGCTGTGGTGCCACCAGAAGGACCACACGCTCTGCCCCACTTGAAAGATTTCCAAACTATGACTCACCTGCAAAGCCCCTGCCTCTGCCCTGTGAGGGTGGGACTGGCCCAAAGTGCCGAGGGTATACCGAAGCAGGGTAGAAGGGCAGAGCAGGAGGTGGTGGGAAGGGGAGTGGGTGGTTCTGCCGGGAGAAGTTGAGCCCCTCCAGGATACTCTGGCGCATCTTTTCAACCTTGGCAGCCTGCTCAGCCTGAAGTCAAGGGACAGACAGGTAAAACCATCACCCATGTGCTTTAACAAATTTAAATAGTCACTAACAAAACAGAACCACTCCTGTGCAAATCTCCATCTGCAGTCTCCTAATTCTTTATTTTTAATATTTATTTTATGGGATTACTCATATGTACAAAATGCCTGTGAAGTGGTCAGAGCCAAGCCTACCCCAGCCCTGAGCTGCTGGTTGTGAGCTGCCTTTTGTAGGTGCTGGGAACTGGGAGAACTACATGCTCTTAACTGTTGACATCCTCTCCAGCCCCTTACCTACTCCTAATACTTACTCTCTGGTCATTCTAAGAACTGTATACAGAGGGTGTAGAAAACGACAAACTGTCCTCACTGAGCTCAAATAGGACAGCATGCTACCTAGCACAGTTCATATTCCTGCTGGACTAGCTTTACATCTTTGCCCTTCTTGCTGGTTTCACTGGGTTTCCATAGTGCTGAAGTGTTCTGAGAGGCTTATAAATGAGTAACAAGCTGTGATGTGCTACAAGCATGTGCCATTGGCCACGAGTGCAACACTCATGACCAAGCAACAGTATTAAATGAAATATTTATCAAGAGAAGCCACACATGGAACGACTGAAAACGTGAGCAGAGCCCCAGGGGAACCTAGGCCTATACTCCCCGCCATGATGGTTCCCACTCACTGCCTCAATAGGCAAGGATCTTTCTGGGACCTAACTCTCTCTCAAGCAATAAGACTGAAAGTGAACCATTGGGAAGATGGCAGGCATACTGGATAGTATGGATACTGACTGGTTATGTCAACTTAACACAGGCTAAAGTCACCTGAGTGGAGGAAACCTCAGTGCAGGAAATGCCTCCATATGATCAGGCTGTAGGCGAGCCTGTAGAGAAGTTTTTAAATTAGTGATTGATGTGGGAGGGCCCAGGTGATGCTGGGTGGTGCCGCCCTGGACTGGTGGTCCTGGGCTCTGTAGAAAGCGGGCTGAGCAAGTGGAAGCAGTACAGCTGAGCTTTGGCCGCTTTGTGGGTTCTTTTTCTTCCAGCCTTCTCCACCCCTCTCTCTACCCTTCCAACCCGGGAACAAAGGGTTAAGAGAGAGAAAAGGATGCAAGGGAAGAGATCCCTGGGAGGGCAGTGTTTCCCTGAGGCCACCTCCTGCTGATTTCAAGTCTGATCTTCACTGTCATTGTCTTTATTTTCTTGTTTCTTCTTTGTGCACACCTACTTAACAAACTGAGACCAATAACCAACCAGTACCCCACCAACCTCTTAGAGCCCCAGCATTTACATACCCTCTGACAAGTCCCCAGAATTCCAAACACAACTGCAGAAACTATCTGCAGGTGACAAAATCAAGCCCTGGCTAGAACAAGCATGGGGCAAATCACAGTCCGCTGCTGTGCACACGCTGAAGCAGCCCCACTGTCCGCTGCTGT
>JADRCD010184046.1:20045-35840 GCA_019843815.1 Montemys delectorum
AGCCCCACTGTCCGCTGCTGTGCACACGCTGAAGCAGCCCCACTGTCAGCTGCTGTGCACACGCTGAAGCAGCCCCACTGTCAGCTGCTGTGCACATGCTGAAGCAGCCCCATATCCCACACCTGGGATTAAAATGAAAACATTTTCTTATGATATTTCTCTGTTTTTTAAAAGAAACCAAAATTCCAAAATCACTACAAAGCAGCATTCCTCCAGGGCCCCTAGGTTCCGGCTCTGATGTCAATGACAAACGATGACATGGAGGCAGAAGTCGACCAAGGCCTGTCCTCCCCAAGTTGCTTCGGCCATGGTGTTTTATCACAGCAACAGTGACCATGAGTTAGACAGCAGGGTTAGCTCATGCACTACATTCCACTATATTCTGACTATAGTCAGAGACGGCCACCCTGTCTCCAACATACCTGACCATCACAGAGGTCGATGAGTGGGGTCTTCTCCCGGCTGGCTTTAAGAAGTTTGGACTGGAAGAGCTTCCCATCGAAATACATCCAAGGACAACAGTGTTCCCAGGGGATGGGCTGCCCACATGCATCATTAGCAAATAGTGCCATGTCTACTCCGCTCATGAAGAGAGCTGACAGCTGAATTCCTCGCGGGTCTAAGTTTTCAATCTTTTAATGGAAAAGAGTAATTTATATGGAGTAAGGGTACTACAGTATCATACTTTCCCACTAAAACTCCCCAAATTTAATAGAGCATGCTCCTCATCAGTAAGAGGGGCACACCGTGGCTTCACCCAGACCCGACCTTACTCAGAGAAAACCACATTCTATGTCACTAGAGTGTTTAAAATCATGTTTTAGGAACATACTGAATAGTTTGATGTCTATAAATTATTACAGTGTGGATAACATGATGCTTAAGGATAGACATGACGAGGGAACTGATGAGCTACAGTCTCCTTCTGGGCCCAGCGCTCCACAATCCCTTCAGTAAAGCCTAACACTTCAGATCTGAACACTGGCCATGTGATAACAGAATGGCTTTGAAGTAGCTATATTAAGAAATTAGTTGGCATAATTTCATTTTGAAATAAATTTCCACTATATGTTTTTTACTTTATATGTTGTTTCAAAGAAACTTTAAAACTGTTTTAGAAGTGAATAGCTTATAAACAAAAGAATGCAAAAAGAAAAACACTGTACACAAATTGTGCTTTACTGGGACTCCCAAAACTTGTGTGTTTCTATGCTGAGCACTGGTGCCCACCTGGCCGGAAGTCTGTCACCTCACAGACAACAGGTAGGGCAGACAGCTCCCACAGCCCAATCAGTTCTTGACCATCTGTGTGCGAAGGGCCAAGTTTGTGGATTATCTAGGACAAAGGTTTAGTTCTACTTTGGTTTCTTTCTTGTCACCTCAATGGCTTTTCAAGAATAAAGTCTCTAGAAAAAAAAACGCTTAGTCCGGGGAAGGCCACACTGTGGCGGGGAAAATGACATTGTATGAAACACGAAAAGAATATTTCAGTGCCAAATGCTAATGGACTTACGATTATCTGCAAGTATTTCCTATCACATTCTTGCTAATCTTTTCTAAAGATTTTAGTCAATGCAATTAAACTTGTAAGGCCTAGGAGTCAAACACTGTTTATCTATACCTCATGTGAAAAACATGAAGGCCTGAGGGGATGGACTAAATGCACTTTCATTTTTATGTGCAATATATAGACAAGTTCAGTCTGAAACAAATGGAAAGAACAAATATGTTTCATTGAGATCCCTTCTGTGTGCTATAGAAAGGAAAGAGAAAACTGGCCTGCAGGAGAGCAGCTAAGCAGAAGTGGGCTGTAAGCAAACAGACATGCCAGCTCACAGGTCACCCTCCCACTTCTACAGGACAGTACTATGAATCCCTCTTAGTCACTGCTTCCAGTCCATGGCCTCTGTGTCCTACACCAAAGACTGGAAAATCAGGATCAAAGCTTAGGAAGAGATGGTAGTACTGTAAAGGTTTCTATCTCTGTGAAAATGTTCTGCATGAAATACCATGCTGCCTATCTGTGGACACAAATGTGGCAGCCTGCAGGCAACTCTTAAGAGTATGGGTTGCTACTGGTCATACCCAGATAAAAGCCCCAGTGATTAATCCTGGCCATATCACTGTATATGGAGCTTAACAAAGTGCAGCAAAGGCTTACAGCAGAAAAGCACTCTGGTTAGATTTACTCATTTCTGAACTTGCTGAGAAGAATGGAGCAAGTTCACATTGTGTGCACTCATTCATATATGATTTACACTGGCCACTGAGGGACTACAAATGTGGACTTAAAAAAGATGTTAGGTCTGAGGATGTAGCTCAGCAGAATAGAACTTGTTGACCATGTATGAGGCCCTGGGTTCAGTCCTCAGAAAGAAAAAAAACACGTTCAAAATAATTATCAATTTTAGTAATGACAACTACCATTAACTTAACAGGCAAATGGTTCTAAAATAAAAGCTATATAATTATATAAATAAGATTTCCATTGTTGTGTACATATGACTTCCTTCAAAAAAATTTTTTTTAATTGTTTTAGAGACAGTTTCTTACTACATACCCCCCAATAGCCTCAAACTCTTGATCCTCCTATCTCTGGCCCCTAAGCATATGCCAACTTGCCTGGCCAAAAAAATCTTTCTGAAATTCACGCTGCAGTGTTCTGTTTTGTCTTGTTTTCTTGTTTTGTTTTTTCAAGACAGGGCTTCTCTGTGTTAACAGTCCTGGCTGTCCTGGGACTGGCTTTGCAGACCAGGCTGGCCTTGAACTCACAGAGATCCGCCTGCCTCTGCCTCCTGAAGCACCACCATCCAGCACTTTTTAGTGATGAGCATGAATACCTATAAAAATGCACGTGTACTGCTTGAGTGCCCAGAGGCCAGGAAAAGGCACTGGATTCCCTAGAACTGGAATTACAATGGACAGTTGTAAATTGCTACGTGTGTGTCAGAAACCAAACCCAGGTTCTCTGAAGAGCAGTAGCTAAGCCACCTCTCTCGTCCCCTTAAATGTTAATTAGAACCCTAAACTGTACAAATGCCTGTACTTACTTAAATGGAGATAAAATAGTCAACATTATCCAAAGTTCCTCAGCTAGAGAAACAGACAGAAAAATCTAGCTTCCCAGGAAATGGAGCTGCAGAATGTACTCTGTGCGCAGACAGTTTAAAGCCAATTGTAGTGGAGTGACGGCATCCGACTTCACTCACTGAGCTACAGGCTCCCTCTCACTCTAACTTTACGTCACATTCCTATATGCAAAACAACTCTGTAGCTATCACAGATAGGTTACGGGCCCCAATACTGTCTTTAAAGTTCTCCATTTTCCATCTTTTGTATTCTCCACTTGGCATGTGAAACTTTTCAAAGAATTATAGGGATGTTAAGAACAAAGGAGAAGAAACTGGACAAACATCACAATGGTGAAAGTCTCTTCTCCTCATCCGTCACCCCAACTCTGAGCCCCAGGCTCAGTGCTAATTTTGCCTTCACAGTTACATTCATGCTGGAAAACTAGGAGAATGGCTCACAGAATTGAACAGGGAAGCAAACGAGGGTCATCAGTCACTGTCACAGTATGCAAGGATCCACACGGAGCATGCTCAATTATTCATGGCCATGGTGGACAGAGGAAGCATGGATGAGATGAATTCTTAAACACTCATTTTAGCTAAGGGTGCAGTGTCTCTCCCAGTAACCCTCCCTTCAGAAAAGCCGATAGCAAGAGTCCAAACTGGCACAAGTGGGACCTTTCTTCCTCCTTTCCTGATGGCAAAGCGTGCACCAGACACTGAGGGGGAAGAGTGACTGGTCTAGGCAATCCACAAACGGGGTGACAGCCCCAGCACAGCAACAGCGACAGTCAAGAGTGACTGTGTCTAAAATAGTGAAGAGGAGTCTTACAGAAAGGCACCATCAGTGCTTTTGACTTGTCAAAAAACCTTTAGTGGTTAAATGAAAAAGCAATTTTAAAATTTAATTTTCTACCACTAAATTCTAGAATGCCAAACTCTGCATTTAGGAATTTTGGGTAGCCTGAAATAAGAATATCCCTATCAATTCTCAATTTAATAGCTGAGATTAAATGCTTAATCTTAAAAAACAAAATAAAACCAAACAAAGCCAAGCTGCCATCCTCTCAACCACAGGCTCTTTCCCCGGACAGCTCTTTTGAAATGTGTGCTACTCCTGACAAGGAAGCTCTGAGTGTGGGCTATGTTTGTGAAACAGGACCACCAGCTTCCACACAAGAAGACCTGGGCTGCGACGAGTGAGACGGAAGGCCCCTGTTTGTGGAATGTATCTCACCGATACATCTTTAGAAATGTCGCGCCTTAGATGAAGAGTCAGGCGAAAACTGTGGAAACACTAAGGTCTCAAAAGAACCAAAACGAAAGCTTCAAAAGGTGCACCCTGCGTGTGGGTCCGAAAATGAAAAGGATGTGGGAGAGAAGATGGACTTTGGTTAAAGTAACTTGATGGTGAATAAGGCTTGGTGGGCATACCTGGTCCCTGGCGGTCTGATTTTCAGAACTGGGATGTCAATACTGAAGGAATAATCTACACAAGAGAAACAGGAGGAGAGGTAGAGGGTGGCACCACACTCTAGGGCAGTGACTCCACCCCCTGAAGCACAGCCTGCGGCGAGGGCGAGGACGGTGACGGAGCACCCGGGGAACACACGGGAGGACCTGACTGGGTCCGCCACACTGCCTGACACCGAAAACAAAAGTTTTCAATTGTTAAAGACAGTAACAATTTCTGCCTAACACACAGAAAAGCTTGATCCACAAAGTAAAGAACACAATTTGAGTGGATTCTGTTGAGCTTTGGCTTTGCACTTAGCTTGTTTCAAAGTCATCAGAAGCCTCAACAGAGTTCCAGTTAGCACCAAAATACACAATTTAATATAATAATTTAGGGAAAAACCAGAAATTTATTAAGAACCACCTGTCAAATACTAAAAAGAAAAAAACCTACAGAGCTAGCAAAATCTTTGCCATAAGATGTGTTCATAAAGAACAGCAAAAAGATCTAAAAGTGAAGGCAAATTTCTCAAAAGAGATTAGCTGATTTTAAAACAAACTTGGTAAAAAATTAAATAACTGATGACAAAGAAAAACAAAACCCTAACATTAAAAAGAAAAGGCAGAGGTGTGAGTTCAGCTACCCTTGAGGACTTGAGCTCTCTTAACATTTAATACAGAAACACGAAAGCAATTATAATCATGGACACAGCAACTAATGAGCGCAGGTGACACTACAAAACCAGCCAACTCAGGAGAAAATAAACGCTGCAACGCAAACACAAAGGAGGGCTACAGGCAAAATGAAAAGGAATGTGATGTTAAACACTCACGAAAAGGGGTATCAGGATGATGCTAACACCGCTCTTCAAGTGGTTCTTTTAAAAAAGGACTGTGCAACACTAGACGGGCAAAGAATATGCTTTAGAGAAAACTAAAGTGCAGCTAGGAACAATGAAATAAGAAAAAGAATCCTGGCTAGATGTTAGAACATTCCTAAGACTGAGCCCTCCCAGGGCTGGAATCCCCTGGTAAAATAAAAAGGAGAACTTTATTTTCTGATGTGAAAAACAAGAATAAACATCAATTGATAAACAGGTAAAATCTGATCGAGGCAGAACTGGCTGTTTACTTGCTTACAGACCCTGCTAGTACAGCCAGACCTGGACAGGAATATCCCCTTTGCCTTGAAGGCTCTGACACATAGGACATTAGTAGTGGTAGTTCGGTGCCCAAACAACTGTCTGGTGAGGGTTAGCAAAGTTACACCAAATCCACAGCAAGACTTCCCAGGACAAGGAAACAATGCTAGTCAGACAGTACCTTGAGTTCCTGCAGCTGGTCCGGCTCATAGAGTTTGGGGGACAATGCCTGAGCCAGGAAGGCATCCAGCTCCTGCCGCCGCAGAATGCGAGCTCCGGGCCACTGCACCATATACCTGTAAGGAACAGGAGTGGAATGACTAGAGCAGTCGGCCAATACTTGGAAAAACACCAGCAATTTCTCAGTAAATCCAGGACAGTGCAAGTCAGGAAGCTGCCTCTGTATTCTCTTTCAGCCATTGCTTCCATGAGAGGCTGCCAGGTGAACAGTGTGCCCAGGAGACACTCCACGGGCTAGAATGTTGGTCAGCGCTTGCCCAGACTGGTGCCACATGCTTTATTCTCCTGCCTCTCAGGAGGCAGAGACAGAGTCAAGTGGTTCGTTCTCTGTGAGGTTGAGATCTGTGTCACCTGAATGCAGGAATCCTTGGCAGCAGCTGAGCATGGGAATGGTGTCACAAGCACCCATGAAGAGGAGGCTAGTCAATGCACTACTGAGGGCATCTCCACATCTCCAACAGCCTGGCGTGGGTGGCTAAAGGGAATCAGCTTCCACTAGGATAGATGTGCCAAGCAGCCAACAGCCTGTATCACTACACAGAGTATAACCTCACGTAGCTTTTAGTGCGGAAATAGCTAACTGCAATAGTCATAAACCTCAAAGGCCATTAGTATTGACCAACAAATCTTATGGGGGACTAGATCAGGTTGCTAGGTAACATTAAAACAACTTCTGAGGACAGACTGCTTCGTGAGCCCTGGAGAACAACTCAAAGGGATATATGGAGTGGAGAGTTGCAAAACAATACTCTTTCCACCTTTGCCTGCTAAGGAGGCTTTCTCAGGCTTAAAACCAAATTAATAAAACCAGAGCTAGCATTCACCTATAGAAATGTACACTAAGAGAAGGCACAGAGAGGTTCTAATGAGTCATTAATAAGCAAAGTGAAATTTCACATACTCACTAAGAAGCAGATATTAATCTAAATATTTTAGAGATAGAAACATATATTGCTCTAGCAATTGTAAAGCAGAAGTAAGTGTCCTGTGTCAAAGTTGAAACTGAAGGACACAGAGAAACTTTATGGTACAATTATGTAGCATAAGTAAATAGGCAATCAAAGTTCAGTGTGAATGAGGTACTAAATATTTCTACTGCACTTAAACATTGATATAAAAGTAAATTAAATTATCACTATGTACATTGATGAAAATTACACCCTTTGGCTGGACATGGTGGCACAGGCCTTTAATCCCAGAAGTGAGACCAAGCCAGGGCTACAAACTGAGACCCTGTCTCAAATAAATAAATAAATACATAAGTATTACATACTTTGCAACTAAGTGCCATAAAACAGACACAACGGTCCCACTGAGGCTCCATGAGTAAATGTAAAAGAAGTTCCCACTACTGACTGGAGAGTATGCCTCATATACAGCATCTCTTTTGCTCATTAGTTAGTACATAACACTTATATTCCCCTATTAATAACTACTTACATATTTATTTGGAGCAATATACACATAACATGAACCTCCCTACACTAAATGTCCATTTCTGAGCCTGCTGGCTTCAGTGGCGTCGGCACAATCCCACCATCCTACAGCCTCACTCCTTACCAGACTCCTTTCATCTCTTACACAGACTTTTCAGATTCCATCCTGGCTCTATGTTCCTTTTAAACTTTTTGGATCAGAAAAAAAATGGTGTACCCACAGTTCCAAATTGTTTGTTTCTGGGAGGTGACTCAGAATTCAGCATATCTGCGGAACCCATGTCCCTGTTGGTCAAATATCTGTTTCCTGCCTTTGCCTTTCTACTCAGGTGCTTACAGCTCTTCTCGGATAGAGACATATGAAGAAAATATGTTCATGAAAGCAAAGATCAGAGCCACAGATAACAGAAACAGCAACTCACTTTGAGATACTCATTTATTCAGAGATTCCTACCTGTACCTTTAGAAAAACTTCAGATCCTATTTGCATTAGCAATTCACCTTACAGATTTTCTTTTTTGGTGAGTATTCTTTGCCATGCAATTAACTGAACAATTAATTAATAGAAACCACTTGACAGCAGGGTGTGATAGCCTACACCTTTATTACCAGCACTCAGAAGGCAGAGCAGGAGGATCTCTATGTCCATAAGTTCCAGGACAGCTTGGACTACATAACAAGTTACAGGCCAATCAGAGTGATACACCCTGTCTCAACAAACAAACAAACAAACAAACAAACAAACACTTGAGAGCTTACAGCAACGAACTTGGAAGAGCTTTGTAAGTCTTCCTCTTCTCTACCTTTACCACGAAGGCTAACAGGCAGCCTAGGGCCGTCAAAGACTTGTCTGACCCTGACTAACATGGATATGGGGGGCAGGGGGGGGGGGGGGGGGGGGGTTGACGCCATCCTTACAATACACACGGCAGAGGCCAAAGTGTTTCCAAGCACACATGGATAGATAGCTAGAGCCTTGCTATGACACCTTGGACCCTTTATCCCTGAAAAATATTCATGTATATGTGGTTGACGGTTTTGTGTTTTGCAATATAAAGTCTTACTTTGTAGACCAGGGTAGTCTTGACTGTCCACCCCTTTCCTCCAGCCTCTTCTAGTGCTGGGATTACAGGTGTGCGTCAACACATGCAACCTCCTCCTTGAGATTTCAGACTGACTCTCATTCTTCCCACACCCCTCTTGGTTTGTCCTAGAACTCGCTCTGTGGAACAGGCTGGCCTTGAACTCACAAGAGATCTTCCTGCCTCTACCTCCCGAGTGCTGTTATTAAAAGTGTGTGGCCACCACTGCCTAGCTCCACTAACTGAAGCTCCAACTATTTGTCTGCAGTCTCCCCACCCCCCCGCCCCTTCACTTTGAGGAAGACCTCTTTGATGTAGTCTGTGAGTAAAAACAACAGATCTCCTCACATCACAGCATTAACTTCTTCTACTCACTGTCTCTGCTTCTTCTTCTCTGTTCCCCTGGATCGTAGAGCCTGGGCCAGCAGTGCTCCCTACCCGTCCTCACTGCTGCCTTACAGTGACCGTCATAACTCTACAGGCAAACAGCACAGACAGACAGACAGACAGACAGACAGGCAGGCAAACAGCCATGGGCATAATAAGTACAGTACAGTAAGATGGAGAGTGACTGAGGAAGAAGACACCCATATGAACTTCCAGGCTCCACAGGTATACATGCTCAGCTGTTCACGCTCGCGCGCGCGCTCTCTCTCTCTCTCTCTCTCTCTCTCTCTCTCTCTCTCTCTCTCTCTCTCTCTCACACACACACACACACACACACACACACACAATTATATAATATTTACAAGGTATGTGCTTGCTAAGTATCCCTATTCTATTATGCACTCCAGTATAATTATCTGTTGTATTTATGTGACCAGCATTACTAGACTATACATACAAACGCAGGTCTAAGACAAATCTCAATAGACAGCACAACCAGTAAGCTCGTCATCATTTCCAGAAAACACTGACCATGTTGACTGTCTGTGCCCTTGACCCATGTTACGCACCGTAAGACGCAGCAGAGCACCATGAGGTGAGTGGGCACATTGGCAGGGTTGAGCATGGCTGGGGTATCGGACCTCATGCAGGCCAGGAAAGCCCTCATCCGGCGGTTCTTGTCCTCCACCGCCTTGCCCAGCCAAAGCCTCTTCAGGTTGGGGCAGGTCCACTCCCGGAAGGCCAGTGCTTCCACTAGTTCTGGGGTCTGAGGAGACTTCCCCTTGTAAGCTGCCCATTCCTTAATGATCAGTGGCGAGACTGCAGAGGAAAAATACAAAGAGGCTCATTGCAAGTTGCTCACTGGTCCTCCAGCCTGCACAGTAACAGCCTGTTCTAACACTGGGCCTGGCCTCCCTCACAGAGAACGATACATTCTTTCCTCAGCAAGCTACTATGTCTCTGAACCTCTATTCAATGATTAACAGCTCACTTAGATCTCCCATAAGGCCACACATAAATTTCTTCTCAGAAAGATCAAGACTTGATTCCCCACTTGCTGAATATAGACCACAAATGTTAGGGACTTTGTTGGTACGTTGAGTCTACTAAGAATTTTAGTACACAAAAGTGTGGCTTTCTCTAGTACTTCAACATAACCCAGATTAGGTACTCCTTTTTCTACATGAATACTTCCACAAGTCAGATATAAGAAGTGATTTACAGATTGCAACAATTTTCCTTAAGGATTTTCTACTTGAATAGGCAATAAATACTGCAGGGTGGCCAGTATGACTGCATAGAAGTAACATTCCAACTTCTGAATCCCAGATGGTAGCAGAACACAGCAATTATCTTCAGCTGGACTTAAGACTGCAAAATTCTCCAAAATTGCATTTTGAAAGAGGCAAAATATCTAAGCTTATATAACAGACCATGACCTCACATCTTGTGTTTCATCACTGCTGGATTCTTACCAACACAGAAATATGACACAGTCCCAGTCGTCACACACACCAAGGGGAACCTACAAAGGTGGCAATCCAACCTGCAGTATGGGAGTTAACCCCCGGCTCCACTGAGTAACAATCTGCTGCTGAGCAGTGCACACCAGAACCAGAGAGTCCTGAACTCAAGGCTCCACCGGGATGGGGATCAGGATGGGCTGTGGGCATGCTAGCAATACACTTTACCCCTACGTTCTTTTTCTCTAATGAAATACCTAAAGATGCAGAGATTCAGAAGGCTCCAAAATTGTGGCAGAATCACACAAGGAACTGGCTTACATCCAATTCCACTCTGAGTCTAAATAAAGTCAGGTGCTAGAATAATCTCTTCAAATGTAATGAAAACTGCCAGGAGTTAGGTACTGAGAAGTGCAATATATCAGTAACAGGAAAAAAAAGATGCTTTAAATACATTTCAACGTCAGATAACATGTAAAATAATATGTAACATATGGGAACGTCACAGGCACAACTTCAGAAGAGCTCCAGGCAGTGATGTTTCACATGTAGGCCAACAGGCCAAGCAGAGATATAAGTGCAGACAGTCACTAAAAATTTCTTTTACAAGAAGTACTGCTGTCATGAAGCAAATTTCTTCAATTTTTGTTTCATTATCTTTGATGGAAATGTGAGTATAACACATTTAGGGATATTGAATGTTCAATAGTATTAAAGGATAGCTGAGGCACCTTAAAATGCTTACTTGAAACTTCATCAACTCACACCAGACATTCATGTATATCAGCATTTTTGTTTGTTTGTTTTTATTATTTTAGGTGTCAAGAAGAAAATCAGTAATGGCACCATCACCAAGCCAGCCTGTCCGTGGACGCACAATCTAAGGCAGCACCATCCCACCTGATTCCCACTGAGCTCCAGCACAGCCCAGCGCCCAGAACCTTCCCCAGCCGTGCCAGCATCAGAACACGTATTACCGCCATCACCGCCACCCCAGCACCAACCCCACACACAAGCAAGCCATCCTGGAAGCCCATTCCTCTCCCTGCCTTCCTCCCTCCTGTGTCCACGGCAAAGGACACCGAGTACCGAGGCAAGGGCCCTTCAAACTGAGCTTCTGACAAGGTTCCTGCACCTGTGACATGTGTTCATTTGTTCATTCATGTCCCCTCTCCCACCCCTACTCCATACATATACCACAAAAAATCCACAAACACATTCTGTTCCCAGCATGCCTTGTCATGGATGATAAAAACACAGGCCCCTATGTTAGAGTCTTTGCTGTTTTCTCATGAGGGAGGCATTCTCAGTCACCTAGCTTTGTCGCTCTAACATCTCCTCTTTCCTCAGCTGTTTTTAGACTATCTTTAATCAGTTTTTAGCACACATGGTGTTTTATTTATTTGGGGGAGCAGATGTCAGTATGCACATTTCTGAGTAACAGGCAATCTCCACAATGATTGTTTTATTTAATGGTGTTTTGTGTGTGTTCTAGGGACCACCTGCCTGGCGCCCACTGAAGCAGTTCCTTCGGTCTCAGTGTCCTGAATTTGTCTCATGTGGATGAGACATTATGGGCCCTAGACCATAATGTCAGGGATCCACTGGGTACAGTAGGCTCTAGGCAAGATCGCAGACACAGAAACAACGGGTGAGGCTTAGGCCATCTCACAGCATGAAGCACTTGGGCATCCACCTGCAATAGTCCTAATAAGCACAATTCAAATTTAATAGGTGTCATAAACACACAAAGCTTGCTCAAAAGACACTGGTATGCAGGACCTGTTTTATTTTTTCCCAGATGCTCAGGTGTTCTAAAACACTCTAATATTTAGAGAACTTTTGAGTATATCACCACTCAATAGCTGTACAATCGCTGGCCAATCACTAAACATATCTAGTGGGTACTTCACATGCCAGGCAGGGATGGGACAAAGAGACAGTTGTGGGAACGGCCCTGGCCTGGTTCCAGAGGCTAAGAAAAAGGGCTAAAGCTTACTATGCAACAAAATACTAATGATTAACATAAAAAGCACCGGTACTTTCATCGTGCGGGAAAAACTATATGTGATATCATAGCTTATAATATTTATGTTACTTATATTAACTGATTACAATGAATTAATTTTTCAATATACATTTTAACATTGCATTTTATTAATTCTTTCCAGCATTCCATACAATGTGTTTTCATCATATTCAACCACTACTACTCCCAGATCTATAACGACCTCTCTAAATGTATTTTAAATAACAGACCTAAGAGGGTGGCAGGGCCTCAGGCTGCCAGGGTGGTGCTGTCTGGCCTGGAGTCAGAGTGTGGATTATGGTAGGACCATTTCAGGAAGTCATGTTCAAGTATGAGTACCCAAGAGGTCATGCATGACCTGTCACTGAAGCTCACTTCTACAAAGCAGCAGAAATTAGTTTTCTGACCATACTCTAAAGCCATGCTTTACCTTAGTAAGAACCAAATGTAGAACAGCAAGCATTTATGGGATTGTAGGCTCAATTTATAATACTTACTTTACAGAAAACACACCCACAAATGCAATTTGGGGCCATAAAACACTGTTACACTTGAGCTATTTATAAAAACCCAGTGTTTGCTATCAGACATTAATCGTGTGCTTGTATCATGGATAATCTGGGCCTCTACTTCTAACCCAAGAGCAATAAGCACAATTTGTTTTACATGGGAGCTCCCAGGGGCCCATCGTAGCTGCCTCTACAGCTCTGTGCCACAGACCCTCCATTGCATGGGCAGTTGCAGCATGCCACACCCCCTTACAAGAGGGAGGAAGATACAGCAAAAGGAGCAGCTTCCCAGCCCTGTGAGCTGACTGTATGTGCACTAGGGAGGGGCTGCTGTTATGTCTGAGACTGGCCAGGGGAAATTAGGTTAGCAACTTTACCCCAGGATAGAAAGAAAAACTGGGTACCATGAAATCTGTTCTTCCCTTCTCGTGGGTGTTGCTCACTCCCAGACCACCAGGTGGAGGGCAGTGAGGAACACAGCGCCCTAGCTCCTTACTCCCAGCACCTCCACAATCCTCAAGTAGCAACTAAGAGGCTCTTCTTAAAGCTTTTATATCTGAGGCAGGCACCATCTGCCAGAGGTTAAATTCAGTGTCTATAAGACACTGGCGGGCACACTAGCAAAGACAGACATGATTGCTGCCCAGGCCTCCCTCTTCTCAGGCATGTGGCTCTTCGCATTGTGGAAACTCACAAAGTCAAGGGCTTAGGAAGTAAGAATCTACTCAAAAGAACCATAGCACAGACTGGCAGTGGTGCTGGTCCTGAGCATCTACTTCTTGTGCTGGTTAATTTGAAATCTGGAAAACTGTGCAGAAAAAGAAGTCTGGAGTGATGTAACTTGCAAACAGCATTCACAGGAGACATAGGGATGTCTGAGTGGGGCACACACAGGCCTATTATCTCAAGACTGTCTATTATCTCTGAGGCAGAAAAACAATGAAGTTCAAGGTTAGCTTGAGCTACAAAGCAAGACACCATCTCAATAAAAAAATAAAACAAATAAAGCTAGATAGATATAACATCATCTCTAACTGTAAAGTAGAAATCTAGGCTTGGGCATGTTGGACCACTGTCCACTTACTACCACTGAATGTAGTGCTCCTGCCTCCGCATGCCAGACATCACTTTGAAGTACTAGGGAAGACTTCATAAATACAGGAAATATGAAGCAAAAGCCAACAGCTAATTTTATAAAACAGATGGTGGTTTTTCTTCTATTTTAGTTGAGGCAAGTTCTCATCATGGAGCCCACACTGGCCAGGAATTCACCATGGAAGCTCACATTATGACTCAGCCTCTGAGCTAGGAGTACAGGTATATGCTACCACACACAGCTCAAACACATCATGGTGAATTCTCAGGACTTTTTATCTTGAACATTACACTCTGCAGTTGTAGCAAAGCCTCTACATTCTTCTTCATCTTGCTGAAACCTACATTTTACTTTCACGCCTCAAATCATTTAGCTCTTCCCATCAGTCATTGGAGAACACCAATGACTGGGAATAACCATGAGGAATGCAGTCTCAGAAAAGGGCAGCAGAGTTACCTTCCTCTAGCCAGGAGGAGGAGCCAGCCCAGCACCTACGAAACTCCAGAACCTCACCTTTACAATGGGAAAACTCAAGGCTGGAGGGAGGTGTGGCTTCAGCTCCTGCTACTGCTCAGGCCACACTGGAGACAGAGCTCTAGCTTCCTGGATAACAGGAATGCTATGCCCATCCTCAGTTGAGAGCCCATTCTGGGTTACTGTCTACAGGAAGGACAGTTTAACCTGTTCCACCAACAGGGATCAGAATTCTACTGAAAACTTGAAATTAGCAAAGTTTCTTAAGTTTGTAAGAATGAACTAGGCCATCCCTACACTATATGAACACACTACTACTGGGCTACATCCCCAGCCTTCAAAGAACCTCAGTAATTACAAGCTCTCTCACACGGGTATTTTAATTTCCTAATACGCTAAAAAAATACTCACCTCAATAAATCATAACCATGTATTCGTATCAAACATTCATCTATCCCATTTTCCATCACTCCCCCCTACCTCCAGCTTTTTGCTGTCCTGGAACTCTCTCTATAGACCAGGCTAGACTCAAATTCAGAGATCAACCTGCGTCTGCCTCCCAAGTGCCAGGATAAAAGACACGTACCACCATCACCTGGCCAATTATTCACTCTGTGTCTGCCTGTTAGACACTCCTGCAAAGATTATATACTCAACAGTAATAAGACATGTTGGCAGAACTGATTCCCAAACACTTGCCACCTAATGCAAAGCCATGTTTGACAAGAGGCTATCTCCCTGCTGTGTGAGGAGTCTGTGTTCCGGCCTCAGACTGTAGAAGTGGGCAAGGGGTGTCCATTCTTCAGAGCCTCTGCTCCTGAGAAGGGCAGGAGGAGCTGTGGATGAGAAGTGTCTGGACTTGGTTTGGGAAGAAGGGACCAAGTAACAGTTTACCAAAGAGTGGGACCAGCCTGGTAGGCTTTGGAACGGAAGATTACACAGCATCTCTCTAGAGATCATTCCTGGTGTGCCCTCTCCCCCTTACAAAAAGAAGAGGAAGAAGAGAAGGAGGAACAGGATGTGGTGGTGGTGGAGGTGGAGATGGAGGTGGTGGAGGTGGAGGTGGTGGTGGAGGTGGTGGTGGAGGTGGAGGTGGAGGTGGTGGAGGTGGTGGTGGAGGTGGAGGTTGAGGTGGAGGTGGAGGTGGTGGAGGTGGAGGTGGAGGTGGAGGTGGAGGAGGAGGTGGAGGTGGAGGAGGTGGAGGTGGTGGTGGAGGTGGAGGTGGTGGAGGTGGAGGTGGTGGAGGTGGAGGTGGAGGTGGAGGTGGTGGTGGAGGTGGAGGTGGAGGTGGAGGAGGAGGTGGAGGTGGAGGTGGAGGTGGAGGTGGAGGTGGAGGGGGTGGAGGTGGAGGTGGAGGTGGAGGTGGAGGAGGAGGTGGAGGTGGAGGAGGTGGAGGTGGTGGTGGAGGTGG
>JADRCD010184047.1:0-28075 GCA_019843815.1 Montemys delectorum
GAGTCATGTGTGTCTCTAGGCTGGCTCTTCTCCACAGTCCATCATGGAGCATTAGCAGCTTGAACACATCTAGGTACCACTTGCACCCAGTACACACCTCAGGACAGCTGACTTCATGCAAAGCATGTTGCTAGGTTTGGAGACAACAGAAAGAATGAAAATTGAAGACTTTGTCTCAGCCCTTGAGAAATGTTCCTCGTTGTCAACAAGTAGAGAAGACAAAGCACTGAGAGAAATCAAGGTGCTCCATCTAGGTAATTGACATCATCATTGACTATTTGTCTGTCTGTCTATTTATTTTGGAGACAAGGTATCTCTCCATAGTCCTGGCGGTCCTTGAGACCCTGAGGCCAGCCTACAACTCACAGAGATCTGTCTAAGTGCTCGATTTAAAGGTATGAGCTAGCACCTCGATTTCTAATACTTTGCCTATAACAGTACCAGGGACACCAGTAAGAAATATATAGTGCCTCAATTTATTGTGAACATGAAAATCATAATACTATTATGAGAGTGTATGAGTGGCATTTACAAAATTTTCTAATTCATTATCTAGTCCAAGCTGCATGAAGATAACATCTTGGTTTCATTTTTTTAGTGCAGCCCACATACTCAAAGCTCTGCCTGACACATGACAAGCTGTCAAATATATATATGAAATTTTCTCTAATCCTGCATGTTCCCACATTTGACAGGTGAAGCAGTATTGGATTTTCTTTCTTCAAACGTCCACTCCTCGAAGATGTGGAAACAACTTTGTCACCTTTGCAGCTCCGGAGCCAGATGGTCTGTGACATCACTAAGACACTCACTTCAAATATTCACTACTCTCCCTGTGTCTCATGACTCAGTGTTGACCCAAATCCTGACTGAGGCACTGGAGACACCTGCTGATACCCACAGACTGTCACCACACTGGCTCTGTAAATGGACATAATTGTGAAACTGGAAATAGTGCAGTTGGCCTTTCGGTCTGCAGGTGGAAGCAGCCCCGCATTTTCAGTTGAGCATAACAAGATGTTTCTGCACTGACTCATGTTTACTTGGTGTCACAAGACATTTCAGTATTCATGAAAATAGGGATATGAGCCCTCAGAATAATCTTTTCATACTTTTTGATGCATAGAGTTTAGCAGGAACATCTACACAACAATAATCAATTGCTGTTGTTGAAAAAAAACTATGCTGGCTATAACTAATGGCAAAATAAATCATTGGTTTATGGGTCTGACTGCAGAGTCACAGCAATCTGAGTTCAGGCCATTCTAATTAATAATGTCAGGTCTTTGGCAAGCTATTAAGTATGTCCCTTGGGAACCACTTGTCTGCAAAATAAGAATTATGAACTGTTTCGTGAAGTGATGGGAAATAATTAGTATTTAGAAATATTCTATATAGTATACAAAGTACAATAAATAACCATCAAATTGTAGCTACTAAGATTTACATGATTCAACTGTGATCAAAGCTGTTAGGGTCAAAGTCTGGGCTCTAGCAGTCAAACAGGCAGGCTTGGCTACTTGCAGCAGACCAATTAAACAGAAAAGTGGTGCTGAAAAGCACAGAAGAGGGATTTCTGCAATGTGGCCACATTGGTATGAGGGACAAAGACTCCCAGTGACCCTCCAAGTCCATCTTTGGGGACCTGACGTGAGACAACTGTAGTGGGAGCTATCTCAAACCATGTTGCCTGTATGTGGGGTATGTTCTTCCAGCTGGGCAGCCTTGTCAGCCCTCAGCGAGAGAGGAAGCTCCTATCCTCAAAGAGATTCGAAGTGCCAGGGTTGGGAGGATATCTAGAGAACGCACCACCTGCTCAGAGAAGAAGAGGAAGTGGGGAGCAGGGGGGTGGGGACGATTGTGGGATGAGGTGACAGGGAGGAGGACAGAGAACAGGACGTAAATCAAGTAAGTTAAAAATAATATTATATTTTAAAAAAGAAATATCTTACTTCTTGCCAGGATAGTTACACTACTTTGTTTTATTTGTGTGTGCCATATGTCAGTATGTATAGGTGCATAGGTGTGTGTGTGTGTGTGTGTGTGTATCTGTATGTTGTATATGCATATATATATATATACTTGATTCATATCCATACATAACTTAATGAGTTGTTACAGTTAACAAAAAAACGTAACTGTAGAACAATTAATTTCTTCTCTCCTATAGTCCTTTCAAGACTACTTGGCAAGTGGCTTCAGGAAGTAAAGTTACTTGATGGGCAAGCCTAGTGACCCGGGCCTGAGCTCCAAGATCCATGTAAATAAGCTAGATGCAGTGGTGTGGTAATCTCAGTATTCTCTCAGTGAGATGGTAGATGAAGATAGGAGAATTTCTGTAAACCTGTGGGCCAAGTGGGAGAGCACAAACAAGAGACCCTACCTCAGGAAAAGGGCGCAAGGAGGGAACTGACTCTTGAAATGCTGTCTTTTCACCTATGTACACATACCATGGCATGTGCACATATATACACACGCATATGCATGCATGACTGTGCAAGCCTGCGACTGAACTTGAAGTCACAGTAGTTTGTATCCCAAGCAACCAAGTTTGGTCACATATCCTTGAGAAACCAATTAAAACAAACAGATTAATGGTAAAAAAAAAAAACAGACATAGATCTATTCAGCATGGCCATTTTGGGAAGCGAGACAAAAGACCCAAGGATTTCTTTAAATTCATCTTTCTGGTCCTGGAGTAAAATATAGGTTTGGATAGAAGGCAAGGGAAATACACATCGAAGTGGTCCTGGTTAAGGTGCAGTTCTAACCACCATTGACTTCTTTGTGTGAGGTTCAGTCTTACCCCATAAGGTAACCTGACAAGTCATTAGAACTATGAAATCTCTTTCTGTGAGAAAAATTTGCTTTCCATTTTCCACCTTTTCCTTCTCCCAACATGGTCTCCCTGGGGAAATTTTCAGTTCTTGGGGATATCTCTCTCTCTCTCTCTCTCTCTCTCTCTCTCTCTCTCTCTGTTTTTCTCTTTCAATAGTGTGATAGCCTGGAGTGTCTTTTAGAATATTCTCATTTTTTACAGGCTACTTAAACAATCTCATAAATATAGAAGATACACCCACGACATACACACACACATACACACACACACACACACACACACACACACACACACGCAAGTTCACAAAGAAATATGATAAGATCAAAGATATAAGCAAACAATAAAATATTGAATGGTGAGCCACAGGGCATGTCTGTTAATAGTTCCCTGTAAGGGTCCCTTTCAGACCTTCCTTTGCAGCTCGTCTTCCTCCTCAGTGTGGGGGTCAGGGAAGTTCCCAGAATTGCTATCATGTAAATTGTAATCAAACAATGTAGGTCAGAGAATTTACAGTGAACTCTCATGGAGGTTTAGAGCAATATATTCACATTTTGTGGCTGGCTTCAGGACAATGGGCCCTGGTTTCTATGATTCATCTTGGGGAAAGAAATTGGAACTTCTAGGGCTAACTTTGGCAGCAGATGAGGGCTGCAAGACAGGAAAGCAAGAGAAGACTGGACAGACTCCATTTCTGAGGCTGCACAAAACCTGAGGCCCCAACCTCCACCTTGAGATATTGTCTCCTGAGCTACAGCAAAGGTCAGTCAAATGGTGAACGCTGTGGCTATACTTAATTCATAGTGGGCAAAGACAGACTGAAATTGTCAAGGGGCACACTACTAGACTGAGTGGTTGTGCACTTATCACAGCCCCCATGTCCACTTCACAATGCAATGCTGTCTGCACAGTTGATAAATTCTTAGCTCATCTCACCTTGTCTAAACACTTGGGAATTTCAAGCATGCCAAGAGAGTTTCTACTTGTAACAGTGGATGACTAACTGTTTTCTTCACACAGCAAAATTGCGTCAGGGAATACAAGTAACATTATTTTCTAGAGACTATCAGTAAAAGGACGAAGTATAAAATTTAAGGAGCAATGTCTTTTCTGGCATGTTCAAAGCACATATTTAGACAGTAGAGGACTGCGAAGCTGAAAAATAAGATTATGCTCACTTTGTGTTAATAGAAGATTCTCGGTTTTAGCTAGAATTGATGTGATCTTATCACCAGAGACACTAAAGAGTTTAGACACTAGACAAAGACAGAAATGTAAGTCAGTGACAGAGGGCTTAAATACCTTATACAAAGCCCTGGATTCTAGCACTGATAAAACAAATTAAGAAGCAATAGAAAAAGAGTTACCCAATATCTGACAGAACAAGTAGCATCCCTCAGATCCTTGCTGCTAATTAAAAATTTAACTCTTCTTTTCCCTCAAATGTTAAGCTTTAAACTGAAACCCCCCACCCAAGCTTAGGATGTTGATAAATATCATTCCTAAGCATTTATATAATAGTCAAGATGTTACAGTGTGACTGATCACATTGACCTTACAGTGGCATGCAAACTGGATTCCAGTTTTTGAGCTGATCTTTCCCTAGGCTAGCACAAGGCTGTGATGTATTCTGTACCAAGGCTGGGCACCAACATAATAGTGCTGGTACCCAGCTAGCCACATGATCATAGAGCTAAGCCAAGAGTGTTCTGGGTATATTACCCTTTGTTGGTAAGCTATGATGCTCGGTAAAATATTAGATGCATCATTTGCTTTAGATATTTCAGTGAACAATAAAAAGACTTGTCTGGAACTACATCATTAAGTCTAGAAGTATCTCTATTTGAGGAAAGAGTCCTGGGTTACCTACTCTACCTTGCTTCTTGCTCTTCACCCTGAACCATCCTGTGCCAATATGTTGGCTTCCAGTGCTTTCTAGGATTGAGAGAATGATGTATTATTTAAGTGTCTCTACTGGATCTGGAGAGATTCTAAAATTAATTATGAATCTCTGGACTTACCATTACTATTCTACAGGTAAAGGTTACAACTCATCCTCTTGATCCCTTTCTTAGTCACCTCTTGTCCTCTGGTTCTGTCTCTGCTCCCTATCTGCCCACAGTTAATTTTTCAAAACTGTTGGCTGCTGCACCAAGAACAACTCTAGGCCTCAAGTGTCTCCTTATATCTTTGGCACATGACCAAAAATTTTACTGATCTAGAAGTAAGTCTATTTTCTCTTCTTTTTAAAAAAGTTTTTTTTTTAAAGTGTACAGTAGCAATGTCTTTTGGTCAGCTCTGAACTAGAGGAGGAAGGAGAGAGAAGAGAACAAACATCAAAGCATATTTGGTGGAGGGGGAGAAGTGATGTGGACAGCATCATTCTCCCTATGATGTATGTATTCAGGGTGGTGGAACTTTTCTGGGACAATAGCCTTCCATGTTTTTTTTTTTTTTAATCTTCATTCATGTGTCCTCCCCAATAGGCATGACCTACACAACCAATACCCCAATCCACTTATCTCAAACTCAAATATAGTTCATGATATATTTTTAAAAAACTTTTTATGGAAAATATTTGATTAGTGCTGTGGCAAACACTTTGTATCATTTTCTCTGTATGGCTTGCTATGGTTAATTTTACATACCAGGCTAACTTGGTTATGATGTACCTGTTTACTTTGTAATAATTCACTGTGAGGTGTGGAGGGGTTCTGTGAGACCAGTATGGATTAAGTTACCTTTTGAATTGGTAGACTAGGTAAAGCAGATTGTCCACTGTAATTGTAAGAATCTCATCTGGTTCACTGTAAGCCTAAATAAAATGAAAATGTTGACCACAGCCCCCAAATATGACACATTTTGCAACTGGTTGTGGACTTGGTTATGGGCTATATTGCTACCTTTGGTCAAGAAACAAAACATCAACAAGTCTATAGCTTGAGGGAGTGACACAATAGCTATGATCCCAGATCTCCTTATCTAGATATAGGGTCTAGCCTAGAGCCATTGGTATTGCTATATCTCAGGTTGCCAGCTCAATCTGAAGATCTTGGAGCAGCTCACTTTTATAATTAGGAGCAAATCCTCAGTCAATCTACCTCTATGTCTGTCTCTGTGTCTGCCTGTGTCTCTGTGTGTCTCTCTCTATATATCTCTCTGACCCTGTCTCTCTGTCTCTGTCTCTCTCTCCTTACTTTCCATTGGTCTATTAGTTCTCTTTGTTTATTGATTATGTATTTCTTGAAAATCCCAACTAATATACATCTCCTATGATGGTTTATATTAACCCCTTGCTGCCCTTAGTCCTTCTCTTTTGATCTTCTGGGAACACTTGGTCTAGTCAGCAATTTTTTTCTAAATTTATGATTATTTATATTTATGAATTTATGTCTCTGTAGTTTTTCTCTCTGAAATACATTTTGCTTTTCTTTTTATTTATTATCATTGTAATCACCTGTCAATAGTGAATATTAACTTCAACAAGCCCAATTATGTATTTTTGGTTCATTCTTCTCTGTCTCTGATAGATTTTTACTCACTAATGACCTAGTTTAGAATATAATTATCATAAGACTTCTCTATGTTGGCTTGGTGTTTCTGGATAATTTTAATTGCTTTCTAGTAAAGAAAGGAAAGGAAAGTGAAAGGAAGAGAAGGGAAAGAAAGGAAATAAAAGGAAGGGAAGAGAAGAAGAAGAGAGGAAGAAAAAAAAGGATGAACAAAAATATGTCAAGCACAGGTTAGGCAGTTAGTATATTAGAGTAATAATAATAAAGTTGATGTTTTACATCCAATACAATGAGAAAATAAATATATACATACACATATACAAACAAATAATGTAAAATATGTTTTTACAGATGATTTAGGGGTACAAATAAAGACATGATTAATATATCTATAAAATCATTACTTCTGGCTTTTTGGAAAAGACTGAGATAGGCTCAATTCTCATCTAGAATTTGCTAAAGACAAAAGAAAAGAAAGAGTTTTCTTGAGTGATGATTATTCAGCCAAAGAGAAAAATGAGTCTAGCATGTTGTTGAGGAATGAGTTTGTAACAAGCGTCTATGAGCAATTTAAGAGCAGAGATCTTTTATTTGGCCTGATCGTGCAAGTACCCAACAATGCCAAGAACAGGGATTGTGTAATTATAGAAGCCCACACACTCAGGTGATTTGTTTAAGAATCTGAACACCAAGGAAATAGGGATTGTGCAACTAGGTCTATTGAATGCCAGGTTTCAGTATATCCATATTTCACACATGGAAAGGGGATTCCATGTTCTGTGTATCATGCTATTCACTAGAGAGTTACTGGTGAGTAAGAAACTTTAGGGCTGGAAATGTCCGGTCATGCTCAGGATCTCTTGAGATATTTGCTATTGTCAGACGAGACATACTAAGTGTAAAACTTCCAGGAAGAATGTTCTGCAGTGGTACCATGTTCAAACCATTTGTTTGGCGTATATTTGACTCTCAAAATGGAAGGCACATTGAATATATCAATGGACTCGAATTCTAGACACCTGACTTTAGTAAAGCATATACTTCTGATTTTCTTAAACTGGATTCAATGGTAATCTGAGAAGTGAGACTTTTGACAGTTGTTAGGTTTGATCATTGGAGATAATAACCCTGTATAACTGAGGTTTGAAACAAGCAATTAAAAATATGGTCAAGCAAAGTTCTTTACTAATGCCTTTAATAAGTAAAAGTATATGTCCCATGTACTTCAGTTCTCCATCACTGTTGTTTTTATTTTTTTTTTTTGTATGTATGTGTGTAGTGAGGGAGTTTGTGTCATGGCATATGTGTGTCTGACTTAGAGGGCAGCTTGCTAGAGTAAGTGCCTTCCTTCCTATGTGAGGAACTCAGCTCAGTAAGCTTGACATCAAATACCTTCTCCACTGGCCCATCTTACTGACCAATTTTAGGAGTTCTGAGACAGATCTCACTTAGTCCTGTCTGGTCTTAAACTCGCAATGTACCTGTGACTGACCTTGAACTGCTACTGGTCCTGTTTCCACCTCCTAAGTGTTAGGACTATCCGCATGCAACACCATGCCAACTATACCTCAGTTCTTAAATTTCCCCATGCTAGTCATATACAACTGAAATAAATAGACGTCTTCATCTCATTTGTTTTATGTTAGGGAAAAGATCTACTTGGAAATGCATCACTATTTTGCAGAAAAGAACAACAGGGACTATTTACTAGGTATCATTTTGAATCTGAAACAGCTACAGGGAAACAAAATCAGAACAGCGCATAGTCAGCCCCATGAGTCAGGGAGGTGGAAGTCTGCCCATGGAAACCAGAGCCTACTCAAAACCAATGCTGTTCAGACACAGGCTTCCACTTCCCCTGTTACCTGCCCACATTTCTGACTCACTGAGGTCCTCAGCCAGCATTCAGTGCATTCTGCACATTGACCATTGAGCAAAAGGAGTTAGTACCTGGAAATAATGACATGTGGATTATCATTCTAATTCCACAAAGCATTCTGGTGAAACTATGAAGCAAGCTGCTTTATTCCTTGACTAAATCAGACAAATAGTTTCAACTAGTTTGCCCTCTGGAATATATTACTCATGAAATGTGGAAGCTGTGATTATATTTTATATCCTGCCTTGTATGTGATATAAAAAGGAGTGTACATAGTTTCCCTTATTCCCTTCCTTTAAGGAGAACTTCTGCCACTAGAGGTTCATCTTTCCCATTTTCTGGTCCTGAAAGTTGAGTCCCTCTTCCATCTTCTCAGCTCTTGTCTTATTATAACTGTATTAGATCGCCAATCATATGTAATGTTTCCTTAGAATTAATATTAACTTATTGCCTATTGCTATAACTACATTGGAGCCAGTTACTCATACCTTTATTCCAATTTTCAAACTTATTTTGGAATTCAGATATGAGAGTACATCGCATTTCCATTCCTCTACCTCTTTCTGTGTCCTTACAATCTCTCATTTCAAATCCATTTCCTCTTCTTGAGTAACTAATTACAGCAACCATCCAAACCCAGGTCTTACTCCCTAGGATGAAATTATAGGACCACTTTACAGTATAGGATTCTACCTTCTATTATTACAGAAACGTGGAAGGAAACTTGCATAGCATCTTGGCCAGTCCTCTCATTTTATAAATGAATAAATCAAGTCTCCAGGAGAATATCTTAACTAGGAGAAGCAGCTGCTAATAGCATGGGCAACCCTCAAAGCTTGGCTCTCCTTTGTGCTTGGCATTGCCTGTAAGAGTCATGAACAGTCAGGGCATCGGCTAGCACTCACTTCACACATGTTGCACATGTGAATACAAAAATTGAATTTCATTCGACATTTTGTTTTCATAGATTATAAAACAAAATGCGGGAAGATTTCTGACCTTGCTTATAATACTTGACTCTAGACCCTGACTTGGAGATTGATGGAGGCTGCAGAGAGGAACTCATGGCATTGGGTTTAGTTTTATTATTTATTTGCTAGCTTTCTTGCCAGAGACTGAGTAAGGTGCACTAAGCTAAATTCTATTTAGAGAGATAAAACCAAAAAACAGTGATAAAATTCAAAATAGAACTTCAAACAAATTTTAATAGTAGAACTTATTAACCCCATAGCTTGCTCACCCCACTTTAGTGAAATATCAACACTACAGAATTTAAATGGGAATATAAAAAGTGTTGGTGGGTATAAATATTCTAACAGTGATTCTGTTGCTTTATGTCTTCTATTTTTAATTGGTTATTTATTTACTTTATATTCCAATCCCAGTTTCTCCTTCCCCTTCTTGTCCTAATTCCTCCTTCTAACTTTATCTCCTTCTCTGTCTATCCTCCCTCTTCAGAAAAGGGGAGGCCTCTCAAGGATATCAATCAACCTTGACATCAAGTTGCAATAAGACTCAGTACATTTTCTTATATTGAGGATAGATAAATCTGACTAGTTAAGGGGAAGGGATCTAAAGGCAGGCAATGTAGTCAGTGACAGCCCCTGCTCTTGCTTTAGAAGTCCTACATGAACACCCAGCTATACAACTGTGATATATTTGCTGACATCTACCCCATGCATGCTCTCTGTTTGGCAGTTCACTCTCTTTGAGCTCCTATTGGCTCAAAGTTAGTTGATTCTGTAGGTTTTCTTGCAGTGTCCTTAACCCCTCTGGTACCTTCAATCCTTCCTCTGCCTATTCCACTGGATTCCTCAAGCTCCACCTAATGTTTGGTTGTGGGTCTCTCTATTTGTGTCCATCAGTTGCTGAGTGAAGCCTCTCAGATAACAGTTATGCTAGGTGCCTTTCTGGAAGTATAGCAGAATATCTTTAATAGTGTCAGGTGTTGGCTCCCTCTCAGTTCACAGATCACAAACTGGATCAGTCATTGGCTGGCCTTTCCCTCAAATTCTGCTCCATCTTTTACCTCTGCATACCTTGTAGACAGGACAAATAGTAGATCTAAGTTTTTGTGGCTGGTTTAATACCTCAAACTCTCCATTGGAAGTCTTGTCTAGTTACAAGAGATAGCCGGTTCAGAGTCCATATCCTTTATTGCTAGGAGTCTTAGCTAGGGTCACCTTCATAGGTTCCAGGGAAATACAAATCAAAACAACTCTGATATTCTATCTCGCATTTGTCAAATTGGGTAAGATCAAAAGTTCACGCAACAGCTCATGCTTGGGAGGATGTGGAGCAAGGAGAACACTCCTCCTTTGCTTTTGGGAGCATAACCTTGAACAACCACTTTGGAAATCAATTGAGAGGTTGCTCAGAAAATTTGGAATAGATACCTTAAGACTCAGCTATACCACTCCTGTGGATATACCCAAAAGATGCTTCACGATACCACAAGAATATTTTCTCAACCTATGCTCATAACAGCTTTATTCATAATAACCAGAAACTGGAAACAACCTAGTTGTCCCTCAACCAAAGAATAGATTGAGAAATGTGGTACATTTGCACAATGGAGCATTTCTCACCTATTAAATGCACCTTTTATTTTGACCCAGAGTCTCCCTAGAGTACCCCATGGAAACCTGAGACTCACAACCCCCTCTCTCAGCTCCCTAGTGCTGGATTGGAGACTTGCTCCAGCAAAGCCAGTTTCTCCCTTGCCTTTTCAAAATATCTTTGTCACTATCAAGAAAAGCTTTACAGCATTATGTGCAGATCCTTCCTTCTTCTCTGGATTCACATCTTATGAGGCCACAGACACATCCTATTGGTTCATGGTCTGAAATCTACACATTATTTTAAACCAGCAACACCATCCTGGTGCTTAGAAATCTCCACTTAACTAAAATATCCTTTCACTTCTCATCTTCTCTGAACAAACACATCTTCCTTTTTTTGTCTTCAGCTTGCATCACCTCACAGCTAATCTACTTCAAAATCTTCTTGCTCACCAGAATCTTCTAGAAGTTGCTATTAAGTGTCAGATTTTTATAGAGATTGTCATTTCCAGATACCATGATTTCTTGAAGTTTAATCATTAGAAGTTCTGGAGAGCTACTACAGGAGTCAACTCCCTGAGTATTTTCTGTCCTATCATATAACTGTTGAAAGACTATTCTCTTGTGTCTTTCTTCCATGTCTAGTTGAGAATTCCCCTTAGATGGGGATGCTCCTCAGATCTCTCTAACTTTAGCATTAGACCAGTGTATAAGACATGTTTCTTATAACTGTGGCAGAAACAAATTTACAAAGGGGGAATATTTATTTAGAGCATCTTCTGAGTCCATTGTGGTAAAGAGAGCAGAGAAGGCAGCTCATATCATGGCAAATGGATGGCAGAGGGAATTAGAAGTAACCAGGGGCCAGGAACCAGTTGTACTCTCTGTGACATAATTCCTCCAGCTGGGCCAAACTCCTAAAATTTTTACTTCCTCCAAAACACTCAATATTTAGAGACCAAATATTCAACTTAAGAACCTGCAAGAGACAGTTCATAATAAAATCATAACATTGTATCATTTACTCTCAAATATTCATAGCCATCTCTTCAATATACATTTAATTTGTCTCCAAGAATCCCTTTAAAATGTCAACACTCAATACTGGAGAGATGTTTCAGTGGTTAAGCACCCTTGCCGCTATTCCAGAGGAAACACACAGATATCACACACAAAAGACACATAAATACCATAAATACACATACATCACACACAAAAATACATTCACACATGTTCAACATCCTTAGTCATCAGGGAAATGCAAATCAAAACAACTCTGAGATTCCACCTCACACCAGTCAGATTGGCTAGGATAAAAGACTCAGGTGACAGCAGATGTTGGAGAGGTTGTGGAGAAAGAGGAACACTACTTCACTGCTGGTGGGATTGCAAACTGGTACAACCACTCTGGAAATTAGTGTGGCGGTTCCTCCAGAAATTGGACATAGTTCTACCAGAGGACCCAGCTATACCACTCCTGGGCATATACCCAGAAGATGCTCCAACATGTAATAAGGACACATGCTCCACCATGTTCATAGCAGCCTTATTTATAATAGCCAGAAACTGGAAACAACCCAGATGTCCCTCAACAGGGGAATGGATACAGAAACTGTGGTACATCTACATAATGGAGTACTACTCAGCTATTAAAAACAATGAATTTATGAAAGTCTTAGGGAAATAGATGGATCTGGAGAGTATCATCCTGAGTGAGGTAACTCAAACACAAAAGAACACACATGGTATGCATTCTCTAATAAGTGGTTATTAGCCCAGAAGTTTGGAATACAGGAAGAACAACCCACAAACCACAAGAAACTTAAGAAGAAGGAAGACCAAAAGGTGGACATTTCATTCTGTCTTAAAAAGGGGAACCAAATACCCACAGAAGGAGTGGCAGAGATTAACTATGGAGCAGAGACTGAAGGAAGGACAAGCATATAGCTATCTCCTGAGAGGCTCTGACAATACCTGACCAATACAAATGTAGAGGCTCACAGCCATTCATTGAACTGAGTACATGGTCCCCAACGAAGGAGTTAGAGAAAGGGTCTATGGAGCTGAAAGGTTTGCAGCCCCTTAAGACAAACAACAGTTACTAACTAGTACCCTCAGAGCTCCCAGGGACCCAACCATCAATCAAGGACTATACATGGTGGGACTGAATGTTCTGGCAACATGTGTATAGTAGAGGATCACAAATTCAATCATCTATAGGAGGAAAGGACCTCGGCCTTGTGAAGGTTTTGTGCCCCAGTGTAGGGGAATGCCAGGTCCAATAAGTGGGAGAGGGTGGGGTGGCAGGCATGGGGAGGGGGGAGGCAAAAGGATTTGTTCTTGTTGTTTTTGTTTGTTTGTTAGTTTGTTTGTTTTTTGGAAGGGAACCTGGGAAAGGAGAAATTTACATGTAAATAAAGAAAATATCTAAAAAAAATACATTCACACATCTCACACTGACACAAATATCACATATATGAAAACACATAAACACCATATGCACAAATACACAGACACAATACAGACACACAACTACACATACACAGACACATACACATACACATACACACACACATACACACACACATACACACACACATACACACACACACTAGTGGCATATAGAAGACCTTCCAATTGTAAAATAAGGAATGTTGTATAAAGGGCATATTGGACCAAAGGAAGACTAAACCTCAAGAGGGCAGATATTCAACCCTTTAGAGCCATGCGCAACATCTATTAACGTTGCTACTTTCAGTCCACATGGTGTTTCTGCCTCCTCTATACTTTTTCTGGAAGACTTCCTCTGGAGAAATTTTATGTTCCTGGCATTTGTAGTAACCTGAGTATGCTACTTTAGTCTTTGCTCTTTTAGCTTTTAGATCATCATGATGGTGGCTACATTCAAACTCTGGCTTTGCTCATGGGCTTTTCCTTTGAAGTTTATGTGGAAACCTTCACAACTCCTAGAAATCTTGCATTTTTACATGTCTGCAATACCTGCAATACCTGCATCACACGGACCATCACATGCTGCCAGTTGGAACAATAGCCAGGCTCCCTGACTGCAACTGAATTGATGTCTTCAGGCCTGTGCAACTCAGTCCAGTGAAACGACAGCTTCTTCAGCATCCCTGTGAAAGAGAACATGCTCTTTTCAAGAGAAAGCCTTTTAAATGAGCTTGTCCCTTTCTACCCTTGAACTTATGGTGGCTGGGTTCAAGCACGTTCCCTATTTGTGCTCACCCTGAAAAATCTCTCTTATTGTTCCAATGAAAAAGTAGTTGATTTCTTTCTAACAGCAGTAATCTCTCCTGGAACTTTGCCTCCCTGAATCCTCAGTTTTTTTTTTTTTCTCAGCTGCAAAGAATTTAAACTCTTTCTGTTCTGGGTTTTCTCCTGATTTTTACTGCAATGTAGAAAAACAAAAACAAAGAAACAAAGAAACAAGAAAAACAAAAAAACCAGGTCCTCTCTATCACCTACTCACCTGAGTTTCTAGTCCTAAGTCTTCTCTGATCCACATTTCCAAACTTCCAGATTCCTCCCAGAAATCCACTCCAGTGGCTTAAGAATCACCCACGGGGGCAGGTTTCATCACAGAGATGACCCGAATTCCATCAGACTATGTGCTGTTATGAGCAAATATCTGCTAAAAGAAAGTTAAGGAAAGAGGAAATATTTATTTCAACACTCAGTTCATGGGTTTTAGTCATTGGATCAGTGATTCTGGTGGCATGGTAGAATATTACAGTATTGGTTTTATGTTGCAGATGGTGTCTAGGGAGCAGAGATTGGGAAGAGCGGAAGTGATCTGAACAAAATGTAGTCCCAAAGAATAAGTCTCCAGTGATATATTCCCTTAAATGAGGTACTAGCCCCTACTTTCACTGCCTGCTAGTAAAGTCGTCATAGAATAAGTCTCCTAAGCGCGCTCAGGTCCAATCACTTCCCAAAAGCCTGTCAATCGCTAACCAAGACCCAGTACATGAGCCTGTGGTACGTATTTTATATTCATACTCTTATAATGCACTATGAAATTTGAAATAATAATTTAATGGTGTGGTTTACCAATCATTACTTTGTTTATTCCAAGTGCTTGCTCAGTCTACAATAGACCTTGACTATTCCTTTATTTTCCTAAACACTTTCCAGGGTCTCTTAATGTCTTCCTACCATAAATTCTTGTGGCAAACATTTTTGTTCATTTTTCTCTTAGGACTTTTTGTAATCTTATATTTATGTATTGTATATATCTTCCACTGAATTCTGAAGTCTTGAAATCAGAATATAAGTACTTAATCAATTTTGTGATTATGTCAAATTAAGACATATATTCATATATGTTGCTAAATTATTACTTTCCATTTAGAATCATTCATATTACCAAGACTTCCATAATTATCTCCTTATAACAATTTAATATTCTACTTACTTATAAGTATATTGTACACATGCTGTGAACCTTTTTATATGATTAAATTAGACACAAGAGGTTTTTTGTTACACATTTTTTTTATACAGTCTCACTATGGTGCCCAGACTGACCTCAAATTTCTATACTGAAAGAATTCTCAGTTGTACAGGTAACTGGGACTACAGAAAATACCATTATGGTTAAACCATAGAAAGTTATTAATAATTAGTAAGTCTAAAAGTGATGGTCTCAACACTATTTATTCTGAAGACAGTAATATGAACTTGTTTGCAAATTGTGTCTTAAGTCCCAGCCATAATCTTTTGATAGTTACAAACTAAGTTCTGTATGTCTACTAGTTAAAAAACAATATATGAGAATAGTTGCAATGTTATAGTAAATAAATGTTGTTAGCAAAAATTTAATGACAGATATACTTGTCTGAGATCTAGATTCTTAAGAACAGACATAAATTTGGAGATAGTTGGACAGTCAGATTTTTAAAGAATGGAAATAAAGTGTCAGTGGAAAGTACCTATATAAATTATTGAAGAAACCTAGTCTTCTAAAAATGGGATACTTTAAGGGTTCTCATTTTTCACTAGCATAAAATAAATTATAGGTAAAAGGAAGATTCCTCAATCAATAAATGAGAATCAATTATAAATGATAAAGATCAATTATAAATAGAATGTCTGGAAAATGAACAAACTCACAGTTTTGCATTTGCTGATGGCTAACCGAGCTACTGAAACTTATTTTTTTAAATTTTCATCACATTTGTATGTGTATACAAGAGTGTGTTTGAGTGTAGAGAAGTTATGCTCAATACATAGCACAATGCACATGTGGAGGTTAGAGATTTTGCTTCTCATCTTCAACCATGTGTGCCTCAGGGGTCAAACTCAGATCATCAGGCTTGACAGCCTGTGCCTTTACCCCCGAGCCGTCTTATTGTCCAGATATTTTACCCTTGCTAACTTCTATTGAGAAATACCCAAATATCTCAGGTATAACTAGACTCTCTTTCATGATCCACGGTCAGCAATATAGCATTTCCTTATATTTATATCAGGTAGTGTGGCTTTTTTCTGCCTATGTTCCTGAAGAGGCATTTAGAGCCATTCCTTTCTCTTCCATTCTCCTCCTCTCACTTCCCTTTCCTTTCCTTCTCTCTTCTTTCTTTTCTTATGCCCTCTTTCTTTTGAGAAACGGTCTCATGAATTCTACACTGGCTTTGAACTTAAACTCACCTTGTAGACAAAGATGACCTTAAACTACTGATCTTCCTGCCTCCATCTTCTGGGATCACAGGTATGCACCAAGATACCCAGTCTATACAGAACTGAAACTTAAAATCATAATTCTTTGTGCATGGTAGATAAGCACCCTATCAACTAAGCAAGATCCAATGGCTTTTTAAAATGCTATTCAGCTTAGAACTACAGTGAGAACGGAACACTAAATACTGCACTCAGAACTCTTGGGTCCCTTTGAGCTCAAAAGACAAAGAAAAACTAAATTCCATGTCAGAAAAAAAAAATGAAACAGCCTAAATCCCCTGGTCAGTTAACATTTGCAAAAATGCTGTCAGTAAGTAATTAAACAAACATTATTTCTTTGACCTTCAAGGCTTACATTATGAAAGGAAAAAGCAGTCCTGGGTATCATTTATACTAAAGCACACACCACTAAAGTTTAAACATATACTTGAGTAAAATAAATAAAAATAGCACAGCTAAGGTACAGGAAAGTGAGAGACAAAGAGTCAATATGTCAGCATAACACACAAAACACTGATTAAAGACTTGTAAGGCCCGTTTTACAAAAATAGTATTAATATAAATACCAAATGCATCAAATCTAATTCTTTATAAACATATCTAAATACCTTCTATCTTAATGAACTTACTTTGAATTTCTCTTATTCTATGACAGAAATAAGTATGCTACTATATTCTCATTAGTAGTACCTGATCCTGGAGAAGATTTGAGATTAAAAATCCATATATGTTACATGGAAGATTGAAAAAGTCTTTATTGAGGTATTGTATTCTTTAGGGTATTTTAAGATTTTCTTTTTCTTTTAACAAAGGTGTTTTTTACTTTTTAAAAACAAAAAGATGTGAATAGAAAAACTAAAACTAATAAACTGCATGCCTGGATCTAGTGACCTACACTAGTATTTATAGTAGGAACACATATTAACACTCACATATTGAACTCCATGTGCCATCTGAATTAGGAACAACCACAAGTAGATTCCTTTGTAAGCAGATGGCCAACAGCAAGTCCAGTCTTGCAGGGTGAAGAAGAATGGAACATTTCATGAATGCTCCCATAGAAAGAGTGGGAGGACAGAGAAGTGGTAAACAGCTTGCCACTCCTTCAGAAAGCATCCTTGACAAGTCATGAGCTGGCTTTATTAGCTTTTTCTTATTTTTAGTTTACTTGGGCTGAGAAATTCATGAAACTCATTGATAACACATACATTTTCCTTGTAAACATTAAGTTCCTGTTTGCCAGCCTCTAGAACAAAGACAGACAGACAGACCAACAACAGACACACACACACACACACACACACACACACACACACACCTTTTAATGTTGTAAGTCAGAAAGTACTCTAGCGTTGCATCCACAAGCTGCTACCCTGTCCTGTCTCATGACAGAGAAGTCTAGAATCAGGGCATCTAGATGCTTTTATCTCCCTTTTGTTCTCAGGAATCATTCTGTTCTTCAGGTCCCATGATCTAAAACATAGGGACTATAGCCTAAGACACTCACATGCATCTGCTTAATGTTTCCACATTTTCTTTATTACTCAGAGGTAGGAAAAACATCTCACCTAAATCTCAGCTGCTGGGAACCTTCCTTCCAAAATGAAAAGAAGAGAGGGAGAGTAAGAAGTTCTCTGACTATGACATAAGTTTTTAATTGCAAGGAAAATGTATGAGAACCTTATAAGTCCTTGCCAGACTTCCCAACAATACTGTCTTGTCACAGAGTTTAAGAAGTATGCGCACATTCTGAATAATTTAAAGTATACATCACTGTCAAATATATTTTCTGTGTCACTGACTGCTTCTCAAGAATTTATGCATAAGGCAGAAGTGCTGTCTAAGCAGGAAGCTAGATCTAGACTAATTAGAAATGATTAAGAGTGTGGGCTCTGGGAGCACAGTCTATCCTGAGCACAATAGCATTATTTAAGGTGATGTAAATTAGTTCAGTGCAATACATGACAACTATATTTCAGTCATGTCCACTCTTCACACTTATTAAGTTCAAGAAAGGATAGTTTTTCTCAGAGCCTTTGGGCAGAAAAATAGAATTAAGTAAAACCTTTTAAGCATTTTAAGCAGATTAGAATTCAAAGAACCTTTTTCATTTGGTAACTTAGTCATAAACATGGAATTCATTCTTAGTCTGTGTGGTTGGCAGAAATATTAATAAAACTACTTTTACTATCACAGGTAAGAAGTAAAACTTTTGCTAGCAGCAAAGTCAACAACACCCTGGAGAGGGAAAATGGATGGATTATGGATGGAGAACAACAGATTAGTTGGAATAAAGGACTGAGGTTCTAGAAGACCAAGATTTAATACCAGTCAAGCAAAGAAGTTGCAAGTTTTCTTGGTCTGGTGTGTCTGATAAGTTTTTGAACCTGATATTTCAATATTCGTATGTGTTCCCTGACTCCCAGTCTATCCCATTTCTACTCCTAGTAATAAGTCATCTGTGAGGCTTGCTGTAGGGGTGATGTCAAACCCATAGTGCTATGCACATATGTAGTTAGAGTTTCCATTGCTATGAAGACACATCTATGACCATGGCAACTCTTATAAAGGAAAAGATTTAACTGAAGCCGGCTTATATTCAGAGGTTAGATCTATTATGAATATGGTGAGAATCATGGTGATGTACTGTCAGACATGGTGCTGGAGAAGAAGGTGAGAATTCTATATCGGGATCTATAGAAGGAAGTGAACTACCACATTGGGTATGGCTCGAGCATCTGAGAGCTGAAAACCCTTCCCCTCTGTCCACTTCCTCCAACAAGGTTACACCTATTCCTACTAGGCTATACTTTCTAATAGTGCCACTCCCTGTGGACCTATGGGGACCATTTTCTTTCCGACCACCATACATGCCCACCAAGATGCAGAGCCAGCTCACAATGGAATTGAAAGCTGTTTACAAATCCACAGTTTCAAATAGTATGAACAACTTAATTCAGGATATCTAGGAATTTCAACTCTAACTCAGACATCTAAATATTGCTTTAGTTCACAGAGTTTTAACCAGGTGTTTGTCTCATTGCTTTGAGAGATGATGGGGTGGGGGTGGAGGGGAACAAGGGGGCATGTCTCACCTCTTGAAAGTCTCACTCTAATTGGATTACCTGAACTTTACATATATCAAATAAAATTGATCTTAGAGACAGAGAAAAATCAGACTATTTTTATCAGGAATCAGAAAGAGTCCAGCAATATAACACAGAAAGCAGAAGAGAGATATACCAAGGATGGAAGATAAATACAGGGTCCTGTATTCAGAAAGCAAGAACTGGGCACGATGCTGCTATCACAGCAGGTCAGAAAAAGCTGTTCAGATGGAGGTTCAAAGCCCTTGCTTTAGGAAGGCTTTCCTACTTCAGGTAAGTCTTTGTCCCAGGGATTTTTTCCCCTTAAGAAAAGAACTGAGTTCATAACTGCTAGGTCTTGGGGAACATGTCATATACTCCTACAAAATCTAACTTATTCAATCAGTTCTGCTTTGTTTTTCTGGAAACTGAGGTTCAGAAAAAATGTCTCTAAGGCCTAGAGACAAGAAATACATTGGAGCCCACCTGACAGTAATAGCTTTCTTTTTTAAGGAAATAAATACTTGTTTTATTAATAAAATTAATAAATGTAATATCTATGTGTACACTGGGTGTGGGGGGCATACACACATGTATCTGTGGATGCCAGTGGAATGTGTTAGACCTCGTGGAACTATAGTTTCAGGCAGTTATGAACTGCTGGGGATGGATGCTAGGAAACTAACCTTGGCATCTATGTAAGAGCAGTACATATTCTTAATCACTGAACCATTGCTCCAACTACCCATCTTTCCTTTTTGGCAATGATTTTTAACTTTTTGATTGAAAAATAAAATTTACACACAAATGCAAACTTTTACTAAGTAAGATTCAAGTGCAGTGTCCTGAGGCAAATAAAGGGGGTGAGAACTGAGAAAGATAGATGTGTTGCACATTAAAGGAGATATGCAGATTCATGTGCCTGAAATTTGGGAAAAACAGCTCAGAATGTAGAGGTTACGGCACATCACAGGTTACGGCATCCATGCATAGGAAGCAACCATCGAAGTATATGTTCAAATACATTAGAAGAGGTGATCTCTGTTGTCACAGAATTTGACCATGACCAGAGCCAAGAAGAATTTCAGAAGACAGGGCCTTTGGCAAGGAATCAGTATTATCAGAGTACTAACTGGTAATCTAAACACAGCTTTTAGATGTTCGAGATTGAGTTCTGATTAAATAGATGTTTCACTGAGATTCATAGAATATATCCTTGAATTCAAGGCTTTGCTTTATCTATGAAGAAAATAGACAAAGATCTCTTCCTTTGTAGATACTGGAAGGAAACAAAAGACTATTTCAGGTACCAAGCAGGAGTATGATCTAAAACAGATGTCAGTGGGAAATCTAGACTCAGCTTTCTGCCTGACTATTAACACAGCTTCCTTAAGCTCTCTTACCAGAAACACAAGTAGTCTTGAAGCCTTGATTGGCAATGACCATGGTATGTGGAGGGTGGATGGCAGAGTGAGGCAGTGGGAAAGTGACTTATTCATTAGCAGGAAATTGCTATAGATAAATGTAATCCACATGTATGTATGACTTGTTCATTCCTTTATGAGATATTTAACAGTGAAGTGTATATTTATAACCAAAATTTACATATTTTGCAGTTTCAGATTATATATAAAGAGTTCATAATTTAGGCCACAGTCTATATGAAATATAACCACCAGACTAGCTACCAACACCCCGCACGTGGTAGGTAAAAAGCCAGACTTTAACCAGGAGCTCTAATAACTGAACTTAAGTTAGTAGTGTTGTTAACATTAATATATGACACTAAAGCCATTCATTAAAGTGAGTTCTTACTGTTTACCATAAATAGATGATACCAAAGTCATTCTTTAAAATGAATTTTCAACTACTAAGTTAAATAAACCCACTTAAGTAGGTGAATTTAAGAAGTAGATTGACACATTTATATTTACTAATAGACCAAAGAAACACCTACTTCTGATTTTTCATGTGTTCTTAAAACCAAGAACACAACTTTGAATCTAATCCTAATGGCTCATAAAAAGGAAAAGCCAGATTATTGCTGAAATCTTTCTCCAGAGTGTCCTGGTCCTAAAGACACATTTATTAAGTCTCTGCGAGCCACATTGTCACATCTGTCACATGAAAAATGCCAGTGGTTTAAGAGGTTAAAAATGTTCCCTTAAAATCTTGGCCTTTGATTAAAAGTTTGCCTGGAAACCTCGTGCTACTTCTGACTCAGTCAGTGGCAACTTCACATGGTTTCATCTGCCCACACCCACTTTTATTTGAGCAAGGAAAAAGACTGTTTAGTTCTTGCCTCTAATAAACAAGTCTCAACAGAAACAAAGCTGACTTAGTGATTTCCCAGCCACTCTTTTGTAAGAAGTTGTTTATGATAGAGAACTCATGTCACTATTTCCCCTAAAGATAACAACAAGTGACTACGATGATGGAACAATGACAGCACAGAAGTCAAACACACACACTTGCCTGTGCATACGAAATACATTGTCATGTGATCAAACATTAACTAATGATACTGCTCAGTTTTATAAAAGATATATAGGCCATTTTTGTTGTTGTTGTTTTGTCCTTTCCCTCTTGGAAAAGGCTAGGCTAATTACATCAATTTTTAAATAGTCAAGTTTTTACTGATGTGTATATTTCAGATCATTTTAACTTTTAAAGTGGTCGGCATATCTGTGTTTTGTACACACTATTCCCGTTTAATTTTTTGTGTTCTCGTTTATCTCCCCACTTCTCCAGATAACCACTTAGTGCTGCCAATATATGCCTGTCTACAGGGCTACCTACTAGAACATGTGTCACATCTTAGCCTCTTGGGGACTGCCTTACTAGAAAAAATTGACACTCACTTTCCCAGGAACTATCAATCGCTAGAGGTGTGAATTCATGACTATCTCCACTTCCTACACTGATATTTTTCTCTGCCTTGATCTTGTACACAAGATCAAAAGACATCACAAAGCCCACCACAGCATGGATGACAGCTCACAAAAACTAGGAACCTGGAGCGTACTTCCCAGCCTACAGGCAGTTCAACAGATTGCAGAGTGCTGTTTCCAAGTGTTTCAGTTGGTCTAAACCTCTTCTAAGCAACTTCTCTGATTTCTGCTTCTTCTAGGCAGCTAGTCTTGTCTGAGAGTCCTTTTTTGCACTTTGGCTTGTTTCAGAGCTATTCTCAGTAGCTTTACTGCTTATTCTGGGAGCAAGGGGTTTAGTGATTCTGGTTAGTTTCAGGGACTTCCTGAAGCTACTTGCTTTCCTGTTTAAGGGACTTCCCTGCTGGATGGAATGTCTCAGGCTTGGAGGAAACTGCTACATAAATAGCATATCTTGCCAGAACGGTCATTATTGTATTGTAGCTTACAGGGTTTGTAGCTGGGTAATACTGATTATTACTTTTTTTTTTTTTTTTTTTTTTTTTTTTGGTTTTTCGAGACAGGGTTTCTCTGATGGGGTGGCACATGCCTTTAATCCCAGCACTTGGGAGGCAGAGGCAAGCAGATTTCTGAGTTCAAAGCCAGCCTGGTCTACAGAGTGAATTCCAGGACAGCCAGGGCTACACAGAGAACCCTTGTCTGGAAAACCAAAAAAACAAACAAAACAACAACAACAACAACAACAACAACAACAACAACAAAATGAACCAGCACGTTCCCGTGCTTGTGCTGGCAACTCTGCCCCAGCTGCCTGGCTGGCCATGCACTGGCTGGCAATGGCCAACCTGTTTTTATCTCCTGCAGACTCTCTGGCCCGGAATTCTTGAACGCCTCCACCCAGCTCACTAAGTACCCACTGGCAGGTTGTTTCCACATCAGCCCCATGCTTCAAAAGCCCCCACAGCCTTTGTGATGCACATCTGGCAAACCCATGCTTTGTGGCTGTACCTTTCTCTCCTGAACCCAGATGAGCCACTTCGTGAAGGAAAACACAACACAAACTTAGTTCAGAAACAATGGGAACTCAATTGCTGGGCGCAGGAACCAAAATCCTAATCTTGTAGGCCTTATTAAATCTAAATCCTTCAGTGGTGAATCCTGATGGATTTGCCATTGAAACCGGAAGACACTCGTACCTACATCTTGCCCTCACACTATCCCTGTCCAAAAAGACCTAACTCTCTCCTGCTTCCTCTCTTCTGCTCTCCAACCCAGAAATCCCTCCTACTAGCCCAGTGATTGCTTTGTTTGTTCATGGGATTGGTTCACAAGAACAACACTAGGCCCATCCACAACACTTCCCTCTTTCTGTTCTAATAAAAAAAAAAAAAAAACAACCAAAACCTTTCCCTCAAATATAAATAAAGCACAATTATTACCATTTTGTAATCTATAAAGTATAAGGTAGACCTAACAGCCAGTCCATCATTTATGTCATTAAGATGGAACATTGTCATCTATCCAAAATTTAAAAAAATATGATTTTTGTCTTGATTTATGTCCTGGTTTCAGGCAGAATGCCATCTGAAAACCATCCTCTGAAATCTATTCTCTCAAAGTAAATAGCCTGGATTGGCTATGAGACTATAGGTATTTTTTCACTCCCATCAGAAATCTGAGAATGACCAGCATTAACTGAAAATGTATAGGAAGCCTAACACAGCTTCCAGGACTGACACAAACTTTAGAGACAGATACCTAACTATAGAACCCCAGTCAGTCAGGAAGATGGAGCATCTCTTCAGCCTCCTGGCCCAGGATCATCTGACAGACCTTAGAGATACAGAAATACTAGGGACTAGCCTATTCTGTCTCAGCAGAACTAAGCTATCCTAACCCGTAAATTGTGTCCTTTCAAGAACAGTACAGGTCTATAGGAGATATTGGCATTTTCTTCCCAGTGGCAACCTAGCCCACAAATGTATAGCCTTCCCTGGACGTAAGATGCTCAGTTGCTTCTTTGAATCCACAAATGGGAAGCTGTTAGGAGCAGATTTGTCTTAACAAGTGGATAAATAACATTAAATTTCACATTCTGTGGATTTTGAGATTTTCAAACACCAACTATCTATGTAATGTAATCTGGACTGTTCTCTGCTAACTACTCTCAGCTATTTCTAATTTAAATCTCTGAAAACACCCTAACAGTAAACTCAGAGCCATGAATTTGCTATCTGCCCCTTAACTCACAGGCTTAGTCATCTCAGATCAGTTTATCATAACAGTAATAGAAGGATTGGGACTAAGGGCTGTACTTTTAAAATTTTAGTATCAAGAGACAAAATTTATAACACTCAAAACCTTGATTTTTGCATCAAAATAAATTCTGTACCAAAATAAGAAACTATGACTTCAACTTAGTAACAATTGAAAAGATTTCTACAAAATGAGATTATGACTATGTAATCAATTCTAGCTATTCTTCCTTGTTCCATTTAAGACAATTTCTACATTCCCTAGAAAAACATCCTATAATAATCACCTCTATCCTCAAAGCCCAGGGAATTAGGGCAATGACTCTTCAGAACTTCTTCAAGCTGAATATGGGTGTTGAGATATTTTGAAGGGGGGCTAGGGAAAATGAGGGAGTTTGGGGCCATAAGAAGGCCACACCAACAATTCTATTAGTCTTTGTTGTCTGTGTCCTGACTGAATCCAACTGAAAGTCAAAGATATCAGGAATTGAAGTAGGTCAGTTTTGTTTGATTTTCTGGAATCTAGTTCTCTGGGGGTCTCCCTCTGTCAAATCTGATCCATATTCCTCTGGAAGGTGTAGAGACACTAGTCACCTTTTCTAAAAACTCAAAGACAAAGCCTTTCTTCCAAGTCAGCATATCCTTGAGCCAGTAACCAGAAAACCCTTTATTTAGACCTCTCTCCCAGAGGATTCATATAACCACAAAACTCAAAATCACACCCATTTTGAAATTTAAAACAATTTAAAACAAATGAAGTAAACTGAAATACTGTATGTGCCTACTCATAGTTCTTTTCTATTTTGCCATGCAGAATAATAACCCAGAATTCCCATGGAGCCCACATTAGACAGAATTTGAGTATCCTGTAAGGTGAATAAGAGCAATCTAAGAGCAACCATCTTTAAAGCAATTAATTCAAACTTTCCCTAATATCTGCCTATAGGAAGCAGGTAGTTTTTACTTATTAAGCTCTCTGTCTAGAGCAGCCATCTTGTTATACCATCTATCTGTTCGGTTCTCTGCTGGGAGCCACAGACATTTATTTTATTAATACCTGTTCACTGCCCTCTCTACTTGAAGTCAGTGACTAGTTTTCCCTATCCTAGTCCTGAAGTGCAGGCAAAATTCCTCTCATGTGACTTGGACAAAATCTGTATGTAAATCTATCCTAAAAGCAAGTAATCCCAATTTTATAAATTCACAGTTCAATCTATCTCTGCCCCAAGAAGTAGGTAATTTTCATTCTACAGCTCTCTGATTCAGTGCTGCCTGCACTCCCCACAGCAGGGCACCACAGAACCAGCAGTTTCTTTGTGTCAAAGTTCCTGCTTTTGAGTGCACATTCCCAGTGCTACCCAGCTACTCATTTAAAAAAAAAAAAAGAAAAGAAATAAAATAAAACTCTAACTCTCTTACATTTCTAGTGGATTTTTTCCCAACATGTTGGTTCACTACCTGCTGCAGGAAATATTAAAAAGACCCAGCTCATTCCTGCGCTTGCCTCAGAGAGTTCCTGCTACTCTCTGCACTAGTATCCTGGCCTGCCACGCACCAGTGGCAATGGCTGACCTATTTTTATCTCATGGAGACTCTGACTCAGTACTCCAAAAATCTCTCCTCCCAGCTTGCTAGGTTCCCACTGGTGGGTCAATATCAAAATCCTAATCTTATAAGCCTTATTAAATCTAAATTTGACATTGAAACTGGAAGACACTGGCGCCTACATCTTGTCCTCACACTATCCCTATCCAAAAGGACCTCTCTCCTGCTTCCTCTCTTCCCCTCTCCAACCTCGGAAGTATCCTCCTACTTGCCCAGTGATTGGCTCCTTTATTCATTAGGGGATTGGTTCACAAGAATAGCATGAGGACCATCCACAACAGTGTTCATAGCACTTTCCAACACCATCAAAGCTAACAAGTTGAGTTGGAGGCTTGAAGTAAGTAGCAGTTTGATTTCTCCAAGACTCATTGAGTCTCTTGTAATATAGAATTAGTATAATGTTCTGGATGGGATGTATATATTTAAGGAAATTTCTAGAGAAGTAGATGTCCATTTGGCTTTATGAAAGACTTTAACGTTAGTTATCCTTCCCCATCTTCTTTCCTTTACCCAACACTCCACCCTCTACTTCACTTACCATTTCTTGTTCTATTATTCCTTACCCCTTTTCATACCATCTGCATGCTATTTTCCTTCTCTTAAAAGCTCTCATAAACATAATCCCATATGGTATTCTTTTTTTTTTTTTTAAATGTGTAGCCCAGGCTGGCCTCAAACTCATGATTCTCCTGCCTCTGCTTCCTTCAACAAATCCTACCAGTGTGCGCCACCACAACCGGCGCCGTATGGGATTCTTAATGTCTATGGTATTCCAATTTAAATAAACATATCTAAAGATTCGAAGCCACCGTCTACACATACAGGACAGCCAGTAGCTCTTGTCTTTATGGCTTACCTCACTCAGAATGATTATTTCCAGTTCAAATGACTTACCTGCAGCTTTAAAAACTGCATGGTTTTTAATAGCTGAATAGTATTCCGCTATGCATATGCAACACAATTTTGCTATCCATTCATTAGTTGATGACCACTGTGATGATTTGAATCAGTATAGCTCTCATAAACTCTTGGATTTGGGTGCTCGGACCATAGGGAGTGGCACAATTAGGAAGTTTAACCTTATTGGAGTAGGTGGGACCCTTGTTGGAGGAAGTGCATCACTGTGGGGGCAGGCTTTGAGGTATTATATGCCCAATCTATGTGTACTGTGGTACACAGCCTTCCTCCCTCTGCCTACATTCAATCTGTACAGTACTCAGCTAGCTCACCATGTCTGCCTACCTGCTGCCATGACGACAGTGGACTAAACCCCCGAAGCATTAGCCAGACCTGATGAAAAGCATTTCTCTACAAGTGTTGCCTTGATCATGGTGTTTCCTCACAGCAACGACACCCTAACTAAGACAGCCATCTAGGATGTTTCCATTTCTTGGCTATTGACAATGAACACGGATGAGCAAGTAATTCTGTCCTTTGGGATGTACACTAAACTATACGCCAAAGTACACTAAAGTAAAAGTGTCCTGTGGGGTGTATCCTAAAGAATAGTGGAGCTGAATCATTTGGGAGATGTATGTTTGCCTTTAAAGAATTGTTACACAAATTTGAAGGTTCTATGCCCCAGTGTAGGGGAAGGCTAGGGCTAGGAAGCAGGAGAGGGTGGGCTGTTGAGCAGAGGGAGTGGGGAAGGAAGTAGAGCTTTCTTTCTTTCTTTCTTTCTTTCTTTCTTTCTTTCTTTCTTTCTTTCTCTCTCTCTCTCTCTCTCTCTCTCTCTCTCTCTCTCTCTCTCTCT
>JADRCD010184047.1:28085-56974 GCA_019843815.1 Montemys delectorum
TCTCTCTCTCTCTCTCTCTCTCTCTCTCTCTCTCTCTCTCTCTCTCTTTCTTTCTTTCTTTCTTTCTAGAGGGGAGATATCATATAACATGTAAATAAAGAAGATATCTAATAAAAAATGTGGAAAGAAAAAAATTGTTACACAAATTTCCATACTGGGTATACCAGTTTGCACTCCCACCAAGAATGAATATACATTTCCTTTTCCTCACATCCAAAGAAGTTTTTTTGTTTTTAACCTTAGCCATTCTGGCAGGGATGAGATGAAATCTCAAAGTAGTTTTATTTTGCATTTTTTCTGATGACTAAGGATGCTGGACATCATTTTAATGTTTCTTAGCAATGACTTTTAGAAAGTCTTTATTCAGATCCATGTCCCAGTTTTTAATCAGCCTTGTTTGTTTGTTTGTTTGTTTGTTTCTTTCTTTCTTTCTTTCTTTCTTTCTTTCTTTCTTTCTTCCTTTTGTTTTTAGATTTTGGGTAACTTGTGTAGTTAAGTCATTAACCTTCAGTCAGATGGATATTTTATGAAGATAGTTCTTTTCTCATTCTGTAGGTTCTCTTCCTTTAGCTGTCTTAGTTGGATGGAAGCCTTTCAGTTTTATAAAGTTGCATTTGTCAATTGTTGTTCTTAACGTCTGTGGTACTGCATCCTTTTCCTGTGCCTAAAGGTGAAGCACATCTCAGGCTTTCTTCTCTATTAGATTCAAGGTTTCGGATTTTTACCTTGATGTCCTCGATCGATTTGGAGTTGAGCTTTATGCAAGGTGAGAGATAAGAATCTAGTTTAAGCCTGGAAATGGTGGCTCATGCACTTGGGAGGCAGAAGCAGGTGGATTTTTGAGTTTGAGGCCAGCCTGGTCTACAGAGTGAGTTCCAGGGCTATACAGAGAAACCTTGTCTTGAAAAACAAAAACAATATAAAACCAAAAACCAAAAAACAAAAAACAAAAAACAAAAAAAAAATCTAGTTTAATTTTATAAGTCCTTATCCAGTTTGATCAGTATCATCTATTGAAATGTTGTCTTTCCTTCAGTGTATATTTTTGGTTTCTTTACCTAGTCAAGTGACTGTTGGAGCATGGGCTTACGTATGAATTTTGATTAATTGATTAATGCATTTCTTTTGATAGCCAGTACTACGTTGCTTTAATTACTGCATGTCTGTAGTACAACTTGAAATAAGGGAGGTGATATTTCTAGCAGACTACTTTGTTATTAGTTGGGGTCACTTGGACTACTCCAGATTAGTTGTCTTTCCTTAAGAATTCTAAGACTTTTTTCAACACTTGTGAAAAAATGTTTTGGAATTTTGACGAGGGTTACAGTGAATCTGTAGATTCTGAAGAGACGAGTGGAGGAATGATTACCTTTTGCTCTGCTTACGTTTGGGAGAGCAAACCTTCAATGATACATGAGGACCATAGAATTAATTAAATTGCAGAGTTTTGTACTATTGTAAAAGACAAGAAAGATTCTGGGACTATAACTGTTAGGTAGCCACTCTAGCCTACCACCTTTCATTACATTTACGAATATAATTGTTTTGTTATCTCCCTGGGGCTACTGAAAGCTTTTAATAATGAAATCGATCCAAAAGTAGATCAAACATACTAAGAACTGGAGAGATGCTTCAGTAGTTATGAGCACATACGTCGGAGTTCATTTCTCAGAACACATGTTGAATAGCTTAGAACCATTTGTAACATCATCTCTAGATACAACCATCTCCTCTGGCCTCTATAAGTAACCATGTTCATGTGTAAATACCCATACACAAATAAACACAAGTGTATATAATTTAAAAATAAAATAACCCATGAAAGACACATTCTTATAATTCTAGTAAGAAGTTCTATAGTAAAGTATGTCCGGAAAGTACAGGCAACAAGCAAGTTTCCTGGTTTTGTTTTCTGAGCATATAGAGCTGATAATAAATGAACCAAATATTTAGAAACACAAAACCAGACACCTTTTTAGCCTTTTCCCCCTTAGGTTTTGTATATATACCCCGTGCTTATTCATCACGCATGTATAGAAGGTCTTCACTGGAGACATTTATGCTGATGCAATAGTACTGAATTACTAGTCTGTAAGCCAAGTGTCTTTGTTCATTGAGTTTCATCTACTGTGTGAGTCAGTTCCTGAAGGAAGAAAATTTATTACTATAATTTGTTCATGTAACACAACAATTCTTGAAAAGGTCACAAGATAGGAAGATTGTTTCATGGAAGTAATAATGAAATATTTATCTTGCTTTCTACCACATCAACAGCTTCAGTGTACATCTTTAGAAATGTTTAAAATATAAACCTTTGTAGTTACCAGAGCAGATAGAATTTTCTTATTATCAAGTAAAGAAGGAATAAATATAATCTCTTTTACCATGACAAATGAATCTCCAACTCCATGAAAGGGAGTCTTAATTGAAGATAAGACAGATTTCAAGATAAGTCATGGCTTCCAGTTTTCTGTCGAAATTAAAAATCTTCAATATCTGCATTTATTTTCTTCCCTATATGTTGCAACATACAAATTTAAACCAGTTGAAAGGCTTTATATTTATTACATCAATTCTAGACAAGACTGATAAACTCATTTCTCTGATTGTAATGCTGAATGTAAGATGCTAGTGGTAAAAAGTTGAGGCAAAAGATAACATCAAAAGTTTCACAGAGGGCTTAGGACATAGCTCAATTATATGTATTATGCATAAAACCCTGGATTTGATCCTCTTAATGAAAAATAAGAAGGAAGAAAGGAAGGAAGAGGGAAGAAAGAAAAAATGAAAGCGGAGAAGAAAGAAAAAAGAAAGAGAGAAAGGAAGAAAGGAAAGAAAAAGAGGTGGGAGAGAGGGGAGACAGACATAAAGAGGGGGGGAAGGAAAAGGCTCCACGGTGAGCTTGACAGAACAGCTATGCCAGCCAAAAGCTGAAAAATCATCTACTTGCCAATTAATTTTATGGAAGGTTCCAAAAGACTCCATACTGCAGAAAGGGGCCCAGGGAATAGGGTATGGGGAATAGACAAGAGAGAAGCAGACCAGTGTCATAGGCATGAAGTGAGAACAAGAGAGTAAGCTAGAGAGCAGGCTCCCAATAGCTCTGCTAACAGCTTTCTACACAAAGCCAGGATGTGCAAGTACTGTGAAGTTTGCAACAGCAGCCACCAGGTGTTACAGATAGAGTTAAAAAGATGATCATCAGATATAGTATCACGGGCACTGGTAAATGGAAATTAAAAGGCATGGTATTTAATGTTTGTAGGGAAGAAAACTAATTTAGGTTGGATGCCAGAAAGCTGAATGCAGCCATCCTGACAAAAGTGCTACTTTTCACATTAGTTCTCAAAGACCAGAACCTAATAATCTACGAAGAGAAAGAACATACCTCAGTGAAAGAAACCCTCCAAATATTCAGGAGTATGCTGACCAGTAAAATTTAGGAGCTCCATTGTATTGGGTGGATAAGAGATTATTTCCAAAATAAATAAATAGAAAGAAAAAAAAGAAAGAAAATGAAAGATAACAGCCAAAAACCTCTTGGAAGGCAACCACTACATATCTGAAGATAGTGCATTAAATTATTTACCAACAGCCATTTAAGACTGCAAGAATAGACAGGCCCCTGGGCACATACAATGAATGACTAGGCAGAGAGGTTATACTATAGTGGCCCTGCCTATTGAACTAGCTAGAATGTGATGCTACCAAATGTCCCAACAGGAGCTCTAGAAAAATGCCCTGTACAATACCATTTCCATTATTCCACCTTAGAGACGGAGAATCTATTCACAAGATCACAATGTCCCATTGGCCCAGAGTTTCCATCATGAGCTTAGAGAAGTCCTAAGATTAGAACAATCCACACCCAGGATGCTCTGAGCAGAGCTCATTGCCAGATAGCTAAGGTTCTGTGCCACCCTCATAAAAGTATCCCTCTCTCAGCCAAATTGTTCACACAGGAGCTTCTGTATTGGTTTTGCCCAGTGTTTAGGGTAAGCCAAAGACTAAAAAGGTACCTCTGAGCTACAGTCTCATTCCTGGAAGCAATAAAGGTGAAGAGTGGGGATGAATCACTGTAGTAGGCAGAGAGTCAAACAGAAAAATTGATTCTTCACCTGTGTGAGAAGAGAAATGTCTCCTGGTAAGCATACACAGACTGAAGCTTGGTGGAGGAGTTAGTCAAGATTGCAGAAAAGGTAACTGGGAAAGTGAGGTGTAGGGAATGGTAATATAAATAAGGGTGGGAAAAAAAGTCTAACCCTCACATCATGTGCTAATGACACAAAATGATTGACTCTGAAAGAAGCACTTAACAACTGAATGGGCTGCTGACACACACAGCAAGTGCATTGTGTCTACAGATATGGCCACCGACCATGTCAACTCTTGGAAATATCTGATGGATCTGCTCCTCAATCTAACAGCAAAGGAATGAAATAAATTAAAAATTAACAGTAACTCCCATCTCAGTCTTCATTGTCATTTATTCATGATAGGCTGAGTGGAAGAGGAAGTTTGACAATAGAGGAAGCAGAAACACCTACAGTAATAATTTTAAAAGGCAATTTTAAAACATCTTATAGCTGACCAAGATTAATTTCCAATTTATTAGAATTGATAGACAAATACTTTATTCTCTTCATTTGTGTGTGTGTGTGTGTGTGTGTGTGTGTGTGTGTATTTCTGTGTCTGTGTGAAATGTAGGGTTTTGTGCATGCTGTCTATCACTCTCTTGACACAACAGTATTATGGTAATGCTATTTCCTTCTGGTCAAGATAATGAAACCTGTAGCCTGGGTGGAGACCTAATATTCCAATTGGGAATGTCTATGACCTGGTGAAGGGCTCTCGGGAAGTCACAACCAACACTAGGAAAGACAGTTTCACTTTAAACTTATGCCCAAGAGGTAGGAGGAATATTTAGTCTTTTAAAGAGATAAGGTACTTCTTTCCAAAATTCCCATTCCTAGTGCAATCCCTTACCAGCAGTCATGAGGTTCTACTGGGTCTTTCCACCATTGAAAGATTCAAGTTTACTTCTTTCTTTCAGATATTTGTTCAGGTACTTTTAGCTTCTATCTTCTTCCTCTAAAGCCCTCCACCCCAGTATATCATGTGGCTGCCTGCTGCCATCTGGCTAATTTCCATTCTTGTTTCTCTCTCTCTCTCTCTCTCTCTCTCTCTCTCTCCATTCTCCTCCTCTAGGCAGCTGCTGTGATTTATGACTTGCCTCCCTTGAGTATTTTCTATTATTTTTTAATAAAATTGTCCTTAAACATACATTTTAAGCAGTTCATAAATCTTTTTCTTTATCATACAAGTAGCCCTAAGAAGGCACTGTGATTTCCCTAGTGTCTTATAGTGACCACAGAAGGACTTCCCAATGTTTCTGATAACACTACTACTGAGTTACATCCTTAGTCATAGACAAAAGCTTAAATAATGATTATAATGGTGGTAAAGGGTTTCTAGGCAGTGGTGAAGATAAACAGATTGTTTAAATAGAGAAATAGAAGTCCTAAACACAGACTGACTCACAATTCTAAAACCGAAAGCACAGTATCAGAAATAATACAGTTCTAGACTAGAGAGATTGCTGAAGGCTTAGAAACTCTGTTGCTATTGCAGACAACATGTGTTTTGTTCCCCGAACTCACATATCAGCTCACAATTGCTTGTAACTCCAGTTCCATGGGATCCGACCCCATCTTCTGATTTTAGACATGCATGTGGTACATACATGCATGCACGTGAAACACTCATAGACATAAATGAAAATAAATAACACATCCAAAAAACAGAAATGGAAACATTCATTTAATGAACTCACAAGTGAGTTCATCAAAGTGGTTAGTCAATAATTGTTGCCTAAATAATATTTAACAAGCAAAAAATTTGAAATAGGGAGACAATAGAAATTGGGAATAATAATTGATACTAGGAGGATCAACATCATTTTTATAAGTAAAGAATAGGAAAGAGAGTGAGAAATTGGAATACTTCTTTGCTAAAATTAAAAAAATGAAGTGAGGGTATTTACAGAAGACTGACAGAGACTCCCTAAATAAGCAGATAAAGAGGGACCAAGAGGCCCCACGCCAGACTCTGTCATTACGCAATGAATTTGCATCGGCTGCCTAGTTTGCTATATCTAGTTCCTCCCAGAAACTTCCTCATACTTGTACACACAAAAGGCTTCCCAGATTTTCATGTCTAACCCAGTCTCCAGAGCATTACATGGACCCCTTTGGCCCAAAGATGGCTTCTGTGGTTTTGCCTTCACTCTGCACCTTACATACTAGTTTTTAACCCACTCTCAGAGGGCCCTCCAGCTTTAGCTAAGAACTTTCTTTTATCATGTACTTAAGAAAGCTTCCATTTCTCATTCAATGCTTTTGGTCTTGTACCTTGTCATTTACAAAAACCCAGGAAACGAAAAATCTGCAAGAACAACAACAGAAAGGGAAAAATAAAGAAAAAACAATGAAAGAAGAATATAATGTATAAAGAAAAACAAGACAAAGACTAATTTCTCATCAGAAAAAATTAAGTTCAAAGAAATATAATATATTAGAGAGTAAAAACGAAACAAGAACTCATCCTATAAATTTATATCCAAAAATGTTTTTGAAAATAAAGTTGAACAAGGAAGGGATCAATGATATTAGACCTTTTCAAATGTCATATTAGTAAGGAATATTTGATGAATAGTAAAAAATCTGAGATTTCAGCACTCAATGAACAGTTAGCACATAGTACCTATTTTATAAAAACAAAATAGTATAAGTAAAAAGTTTGGTGTCTGAATGATTGAATACCATAAAATTTCCTTTGCTATGAATCAGAACAACTACAATAACAACAACAAGTTAAACCAAAGACATTTTCATGTAAACAAAACCTTGAGAAAACAGTTCTCAAAGTTCCAAAGTAAAAATTAACATCAAGCACAATTACTTGACTTTTTAGAAGTATGTAGACAATGTTAAGCAAGAATAATTTCACATCGTGGTAGATTTGTCTTGAGTAAAGCAAGCACAAAAAACAGAAAGAGTAAAAATATATATATTTCTTCATAAATGAGGAGTTATGAATGATTTAATGACACGCTTTAACCACAAGAGTACACAAATGTAAGTAAAATAAAAACATCAAAAGAAATGGTCAAGGGGTGATAGAAGAAATCAACTGTAACTCTAGTGCAGAAAAATAAATATTAATCCATAACAGATACATCACAAAACAAGATAGAATGAGGAAGGGACAGACAACAATATAGGGCTAATGATGGGCTAATTAGAATCAGTGAGGTAGGCCCCAATCAATAATCCCGTTAGAGTAAATGGGCAGAACACTATAGCTGTGTTTTGTTTTGATCCCATTCTCTACTCTCATTTCTAATGTGTTGTTACAACAGTTCAGATTCTTCGTTTCATGTTATTTTAATGATTTGGCTTGTTAGCCGTTCTACTTCAACTTCCCTGCGAGATCAATATTGAGTTTGGTTTCCTAAAGTCCAAATTTTGTCACGAAGTTTCACTTCAATCATCTTCCTTATTTTCTTACCAAATTTTCCCCACCAACTTCCTGACTCTAGGTTCTGTGTAAAAGACTATCTTCAGCTGCGCCATAAGCCTTAAGGATGTCCCTCTGTCCTCCCCTAAACGCAGCTCAAGAGCTTTGAAGGCTACTACGAACCTTCTCTGTTCTAACTGTTCTGGTTCTGTGGGCACCTATTCTTAACATTTATGGGGGAGTTTTGCCTCCTTGCTTTTAATGACTGCTGCTAGAACTCTTCTTTTCTCCACAGGTTAGACGCCAAAAGCCAGCAACACCTTAATCTCAGGTCAGCCTAAACCTACACGTTCCGGTCCAGCTCTCAAGCATTACAATGTTTACTTTCACTGCCTGAACTGGAGCCTGCATTTCTTAAATGCTGCTGCCTCGTCTACATCTCGGATTATGGCCACCCCTGTTTACTGGACACTTACTTCACGTTCTCTTATTTGGTCTTTATAGCTCTCCTTTTGTCTTCTTGAAGTATCCCAGACAGGCTCTCTGTGTGGGAAACTTTCATTTGCCCAGAATTACTAGTTCACATCAGTCTGTGGTGTACAGCCCATCCTCGGAGCCCCACTTTAAAGAAGCATGGCTCACCTTCAGTTTTCAGTACTGCCTGTTGCCTCGACTAGTGAGTTGAGAGCAAGGCTTTCTAGATCATTGTTCTCCTTTTTGCACATAATACTACCACTTAACATTTTAAGCTTCCATTGGCCATCCACTGTGTTACAATGCAAAACATGAAACCATAAAATGGGATCGGGTGCTGGAGAGACCTGGGGAAATCTCATTGCTTAAGAGCACTGGTTGCTCTTCCTGAAGACTGGGTTTGATTCCTCCACCTACATGGCAGCTAACAACTGCCAGTAACTCCAGTTTCGGGGGACTTGGTACCCTCTTCTGGCTTCTCCATGCACCAGACATGTGAAGAGATTTACAGACATACATCCAGGCTAAACACTCATACAGAAATAATAAATATTTGTAAAATAGACAGAGGGGAGGGAGAAGAAGGAGGTAGAGGAAAAATGAGAAGAGGGAGAAGGAGGAGAGGGAGAAGGGGAAAGAAAGAGTTAAAATCACTTCCAACTACAGAATGACATAAGTTTATAATTAATTTAGTGTCTGAATTCAACTTTGGTCCACTCACCATTCACATACAGCTGGAACTGTGAATGGAAGGAATTAGGAGTAGTAACATGGATGGGTATCAGAACAGTCCATTGTAGGGTCCTATGTGCAAGGGAAACCTGTCTGAAGTTAATTTAATCATTAAAGTCAAAAGTGATGATAATCTTTATCCAACAATTTGATTTTGGTTTGGTTTATATATATATTTTTTGCATTTACCAGAGATTAGGCAGCTAAGAGCACATAAAATATTTCAATAGACACTGAGAACACCTGCCTGCCCCAAGTGAAACAGCACATAGGGCAAAAAAACCTTAAATACTAATCTTTTCTATCAAAGACTGTAAAACTTATGTTTACAAGGACATCAAAGTTTTTGTCTCTCTCATATTGTTAAGATTTTTATGCTAATATTTTAATCCTCTCCAGCCAGAAAAAAAAATGTTATTTATGAGAAGGGACTGCTGTCATTTCAGAGTTTGAGTGAATTAAGTGATATTTTTTTTCCTTCATTGTCTTTGCTCAGATTCTTTTAAAATTAGCCAGGAGAACAAGACTGTAAGTCAAGATGGCAGTCAATGAGAGAAAGCGACTCTTAATCTGTGTTAAGATGAATGAAAACCAAGATTTCCTGGGTGGTACTCCTCTTGGTCAAGATCAAAATTTTGCCTTGTTAGGAGACTTCAACTGGAGTTGCTTTTTCCTTTTTTGTGACTTCCCCAAATCACAAAGCAAATTATCTCCATTCTTCTCTGTGAAGATTAAGGTTAAAATAAAGAGCAGAATTGATCTTCTATTTCTTCTATTTTATAAGATTTCTTAAACCTCAATGTGATTATATTCTATGCTGTGACCTCAGTGTATAAAAATGTATCTTATGTCTAGTTCTTGCATATAGATGTCTGTGCTGGGCCCACAAGCACCAAAAAAAAAAAAAAAAAGACAAACATAAGAATACGTCCTCAGAAGGGATTGATAATTAGTAGTACAAAGATGCTTAATGATCACATGGATCAAAGTAGAATACCAGCCATTGAACTCATCTGAAGTACTGAGAGGAGATGGAACATGAAACATGGCTGGCAGGAAGAGTCAAGGATGGTTTTGAACTGGCTGTGGTCTTTAAGCAGGACACTAAATGAGGGAAAAGTTTATGAAGGATAAGAAAGAGGAAGATTTTCAGTCTGGGTTGGTGGAAAACAGCACATATAACAAGAGACTGTGGAAGTGGAGTCCACATTTCAAGAGGCCAGTTACAGAGTAGGAGTTGGAAAGACAAATTCAAATTAATTTGTAGAGAACTTAAGTATTGTATTAAATATCTAGCCCTTGGCCTTTGGGCAATGCGAATCTTTTAAGATCATGTTTAGTGTCAGTGTCTGCAAAGATCTCTCATAGCTGAAGTATAAAAGAGGAGATAAATGAGGAGAGGAGTAATAGAAAGGGGGAAGAATGCATTTTTTACTCTAGTCAGGCAGAGAAGAGGATGCCCAGAACTGTGTTGGTAGACAGCCCAGCACAGGAACAAACAATGAAACAATTTTCAAAGCGAAATCATCTGTTCGAAGTTAGGGTGAGCATGGCTCTGTGATGAAATTGAATCAAGCTGTTATCCTGGTTAGAATCCCAGCTCCTCGTGGTTTTGGATGAGTGTCAGATTTTAGAAACACTTCAATAGAATTCTTCCAAAAGGTGCCATTAGGATATACTCCACTTGGAGTGTAGTTACTTCATCTGAAAATTAGAGATAAAAATGGAAGCAATATAGATTTGGGCACAATAATAAAAGCGTTTTGTGACTAGTGTGATTTTTTCTTTTAAAATGGACATAATCAAAAGGATTTCGAATATGTCAGATACTAGTAAGCATTTTTATAGTACATTTGCTGTTTGAGGCAGAGTCTCTTGTTCTGTAGCCCACCCAGGCTGGCCTTGAACACATAGCCCTCTCATGCTTTTCTCTCCCAAGTAATAGTATAGTAAGTATGAGCCATCATGAGTGGCCATTTTTACATTTTTGTAATGTAAAATATAAGAATAGAAATGATCACACACAAAGAATCAGATATCAAGTATATTGAAATTCTTGTGCATTAATTTACTGGCTCATTTCTCAATTTGAATGAAATATTCGATAAGTACATGATATAATATCTTCAAACTAAATCTTTGTCTTTCTAAAACAATTTATTTTAGTTACTCATTTATTTTGTGTGTGGGGTTCATGTGCTATGACATACATGTGGAGTTCAGAGAGTAACTTGGAGGGTTGGTTTCTTCTACTGTATGGGTCCTGGGATTGAACGGAGGTCATCAGGCTTGACTGCAAGCAGCATAACCAGCCGATATATCCTGCCACTTCAAAACTATATAAATAATTCACAGATGTAGTAATTCATGCAGTTCTGTATGTGTATTTTTGTGTTTATTCAAGTACATACAGGTGTTTGTGTGTAGGTGACCACGTGTGTGAAAGAATAGGCACCACTGTGCTCATGAGTCTAAAAGCCAGGAATCAACGTTGGGTGTCATTTACTTTGCATTTTGATGTTGCTGTTTTGTTTGTTATTTTATTGTTTTGTTGTTTGAGTCAGGTTCTTTCACTGGAATCTGGGGCTGAGCAGTTAGGAAATACCAGTGGTCAGTAAGCTCCAGAGACCCTCCTGTCTCTGCCTCCATACCTCTGTGATTGGAAGCGTGTCCACCATGCCAGACACTTTTATGTGGCTTCAACTCAGGTCCTAACATTTCTAGTGCAAGCACTATGCCAACTTAGCTATCTTCCCAGATCCAATTTTCCTAACTTTATAACATGAAATATCCATTTCAGAGGATTATGGTATAAAGGAAAGCATTAGGTTTCTCTCTTCAAAATAGAGCACTATTTCAATACCATTTACAAACATCATATCCCTCCTTTTATTTTTTAAAAAAGTTTTTAGTAATCTACTCCATTCAGACTGTTAATGTTTTAAATTTTCATCATTTTTAAGTAAACAATGAACATTTTATCAGAAGTGTAGCCAGTGATTAATAATATATTTTAAAAGACCTAATGCTCCCTCAAATTCTAGTACAGTTCGTTTCATTATATGCTTACTACTCCTTTCAAATACCATTTTTTATAAAGTTATTCTAAACAATTTAGTATAAATGACAGTAGGCTTAAAAGGGAGACTGGGGACAGACCAGCTAATAATTTTACATAGACATGACTTGGGCTAGCCACAAATAGGTAATTTACAACAGTGTTATTTGAGTCTGGAAAATCAAAGCCTTCCCAACAACGGTCAAATTAGTCTGAAATCTACAGATTCGTCCAGACATGAGCTGTCTATGTTCCTTGCATATAAACATTATATTACAAACAAGGATCATCTAACTCTGAAGGTGATTGTAGAATTTAGGTTTTATCAGGCTTAGCAAAGTGGTATTTTATCAGTAATTACAGACAGGCAGTCTGAAAAAGAAGACAGACTCAAGCTTTTTTGTTAATGCCAGAAACGAAGCTTTTACGAACTCTACAGATATAATTATGAATGTATTCTTTACACTTGTTTGCTTTTAAATGCTGGAAAGAAAAATGAATGTGCATAGTTTGTTAAAATAATGTATTTTATCTCATCTGAGATAAATAAATTTTTCTTTCACTCCATTTCTTTTAGGATCAGGTTTGCTTTTAATGCTCTTGGATCACTTCATGTGGAAGACTCTAAAATAACAAAAATGAAACATTACAAGTAATCTTGAAATAGAAAGAAAAGAAGAAATTTCCCATGGTCAGGATCTAAGCATGAGGCTGGGATTCCTTTTCTCTTTACCACTAAACTGTTGAAAGCGTTTGTTCTTTAAGTTATCCATATACATGGTGGTATAACATTTACTGTGTACCACCACTGAAACCAAAATGACACAAACTGTATTAAGTCATACAAGGTTATGAAAGGAAAAAAAACATTTTAAAAATGGGATTTCAGAGAAATTTCACATCAGTTTTAAATAGTTATTATTGTTGCAACTACAAATGTAGAAAAGTCTGTAAAACTACTCATTTTCCACAGAATCTGAGATCTGATTTTTTTCAATTCTTAAGTTTAAATCAACCTAAACGAAAGAGGGAAATTCCTATATGCTTATTTCTCAAGGAGAAGTTTCTAGAGAGCTTACAGCCTACAGTAGAAGCATTTGTCAGCAGGCAGGTGGCTGTTCTGTGATTAATACAATAGCGGAGCAACTCCAAAACAATCACATTGTACTGATGTGAGCAAAGTAGAAAGATAAAAAATTTGTTTGAAACTGTCATAACAAAGGTCAGCCTAAACAAAAAATAATAACATAAGAAAGTTCCAAAAAACCCTAAAATAAACAGAACCCCTTTATTCTCCTTATGTTCCCAAATCAGAAGTTTAAAGGGAAAAGGCCAAAATCTGGGGATGTGCAACAAGTTAGTGACTGTTGAGTGTTTGGTTAAAGAAATAATCCACTAACAAGAGATGACAGAAATAAATATTTCAGGTGCAATTAAAATACAAAGGCCATAGAGTTAAAGGTTTCGCCTAAAGGTAAGTGATTCTTCGTCTAGCCGTGACAAATCCAGTTTGTCAGAGACATTTAATTACCTGTGAGTATAGGTAATGATGGTGTGTGAGAGACACTGCATTCCTGGAAGCTTCTACTGTTCAAAAATAGCTAGGATGAGTCATGTATGGTGCAGAGGCTTTGGGCTTCAAAGAAGTGTGACAGTGACCAGAAACAACATAAGATGGGGAGGGGAAGTCTTTACAATAGCGTGGATTCGTTGAATATAGACTTTAAAATATATTTGTTAAAATTTTGGGGATTATAATGTAATTATATCATTTTCTCCTTCCTCTCCCTCTTTCCAACCCATGCCCCTTTCTGGCTCTCCTTCAAATCAGGGGTCTTTTATCTTTGTCATTTCTCTCTCTCCCTCCCTCTCCCTCTCTCTCTCTCACTCATGCACATGTACACACACACACACACACACACACACACACACACACACACACATACTTATAAGTATTCCTAAACCCATAAAGACAACCTTCTAAGTCTGTGCAATGTTCCTTGTACGTACATATATGATTTAAGGACAGATCACTTTAAAGACAATTTCATTCAATAGCTCAACCTATCCTGATTTCTCTGCTACTCCTGCCTCAGCCTCCCAAGTAACAGACCATGTTTGGCTTTACTTGCTGTAAGTTGGACCTCTGGCCAGGTGCTGGATGCACTGAGCAGAGCTTTTACATCTGTACAAGAACACAAGTACCCTGTGGAAAAGACAATAAATATACCCACGGCTTAATGTGGTCCCACGAAATGGTAGAGAAGCCATGAAGCCCAGGATACAGGTAGACACAGAGACAACCACATTCAGTGCATTAAACAGGTCTGAGCTTACAGTCCCCACAACCTTCCACCAAAGAAGGGCATATTTTATTTTTAATATACATATAATATATAAAGTAAATATTTTTCATACAGTATATTCTGATCCTAGTTCCCTCCCAGATTGCCTCAAATCCTCCTCACCTCCATACTTACCCAACCCCATACCTGATCTTTCTCTTTCTAGAAAATAAACAAAACCCAAAGAAATAAACAAACCAAAATTAAGCCCCCCAACATGTACACACACACACACATACACACACACACACACACACACACACACACACACATTCAAAGGAAAAGCGCAAGAAGTACATACACAAAAGCATAACATTGGAAACCATAACATATAAAGAAAAGCCAAAAAATGTCTAAACAAAGCAAACAGACTAAAAACAAAATAAAACAACAACTACTACTGAGTTTGTTTTGTGTTGGCTATCTACTGTTGGGTATGGGGTCTACCTGTATACCCTTAGATATTGAGTATAAATTATCCAGTGAGACCGTTCCCTTTGTAAGTGGATGTCAATTGAAGATAGCGTCTTGGTTAAGGAAAAGAGCCCATGTCCACATCCCTACTCAGTGCTGTAACATCATCTGCCTTGAATCTGTGTAGGACCCGTTCTTTACTGGCTCTAATGTTACAAAATGCTAATGACCAGTTGGGATCACATACATTCTTAGACTGTGCCCCACTAATCAGAATATGACATACTATTGCTCACATGCTTTGCCATCAAGGACAAAGAGAACTTTGTGATTAACACAACACACAGAGAAAGAAATGTTTCCAAAGAAAACAGTGTTTTTTAATTAGAAGAGTGGGAGCAACCCTGGTAATTACCCATCAGATGCCCAGCCCAGGGAGGAAAAGAGATATGGGTAAAACCCAATTCTTGGTCCTGGAGTAGTCACAAAATTTAACAATAAATACAAGAAAAATAAACACTAACACTCCATAATGTGTACATCCAGAACTGTGTAAAAGACCCATGGTTTGTCTGCTCTGCAGACTGCTCTGCAGGGAAGATGAGAGACTTCTGGAAAGTTCCTATTTGAGCTGGGCCATCTTATATAATGGCAGAGTGCTTACCAATTAAAGGGAAAAAAATAAAGCATTTCAATGGGGTTTTTAATACATGTGAAGCAAAGTGCTCTTGGAGATTGCTGAGCACCCTGCATGGTCCTAACAAAGGCAGGGCAGGTAGTTATAGGGAGGAGGATGAAAACTTAGGCTGAAGAGACCCTTAAGTATCATGATAGTAACTTCCAGCATCAATAGACCAGCCAGGTGCTCTGCCATTAAAGCACCCAGTTTACTAGTGATATGTATATACAAGCGTGTATGCATATGCACATACAAGCAAGTGTTTTATGACGAACGGGGAGGATCATAATCTGGAAGTCAGGAAGCTTCATGTTCGTATCCACCCATGTTAACAACATTGCCAAACATCTCCATCACCTGAACCTGTATCTGAATATGACTGGGTTTAGGTTTAGTTGACTAATCCCTACATGCCACACCAACTCCAGTGGAGTCTGCGTGACAAGTCCAAAATCTTGGCCGCAGTCCTGAGGCAAAAAGTTTCAAGGAAACTGGTCTCCTGGGAGTCCTTGGTGTCCCCTAACACGAATGCAGTCTAGACTTGTCCTTGCAATAGTTGATGGAGGGTTTTTGCGTGCTTTCTTTCAGTATTGTTCTATTACAGGTATAGAGGTGCCCCCAAGAAATGATTTGACTAATAGCCAAGTTAGATTGGATGTTGTTTCCTGGCTTCCACCAGTGTTCCAACATCCTAGTCAATGCTGAGCTGACCCTGGGCTTAGAATTTTGTAAAGAATATTATTTATTCAGACAAATTGCCTCCAGTGTTGAAAGAGAGATAGCGAAAGAAATTGGGCATTGCAGTTTAATGGATAAGAGTTAATAATCCCAGGGCAAGTTCAACAAAGTAAATTTAGAATTCTCATTACAGTCACATATGGCAGACAATATTACATAAGAGAAGAAAACTGGTGGGCTCCTCTGGCAAGTGGAGGTCCACCACAAATACTTAGGATAACAGCTGAGTCACCCCCATATACAGGAATTTACAATGGTCTAGGAAGAAGATGGATTGTGGCTTAAGAAGGAGCTAGAGTATTATTCATGGAAAGGTTAGCAAGAATGGGACCTCTGGGGCATACTTCTGCTAGCCCAGAAGATTAGCATAGTTAGGTGTTTACTAAGGGCTGGCAAGTGGTGGGTTATACAATAGACTGCAATTGGAACTATTTACACCTGGCTTCTAAGAATAAGCTGACTTTGGATAGGGCTGACTTTCTTTCAGTTGTAACCACTGCCTAGTTCCTGCCAATTCTCATGTATATATGTTTCTATAGAATCATTATGCATCAGATGACCTCGATGTACCTTGACTATTGTATTACCTAACTTTCCTTTTTCTTCTGTAATGAACATTTAAGCCTAATGCTTACTTTGAGAAATTACACTCAGATTCAGTCCTCTCTTGTGTTTGTGTCTGTGTGTCACTTGTCCGACTCCTTGCCCACCTGAGTACTGGAACTCTGATTCTCCCTGGGTTGAAGGACCCCAACTGGGTCGGCCTGTGGCACTTACAGAGTATATGTAGTTTTATGTTGGTCTTCCTATAATATTTTCTAGTGATAACTAACAACATATATGAACTATGTGACTGAAAGAGCACCCTCGTGTTCCCATGTAGTTTCCACAGGTCAGGAGCCCACACACCAGCCTCTCTGCTCATTACATGGCTACTATTCAAGCAATAGTTACGGCTTCATCCCAACCAAAGGTGGAAATTCTCTTTTAAAGGTCTTTCACCTGTTAGCTGAACTCACTCCCTAATATTTCTAGAAGATATGGCAGTGTCCATTTTCTTCAAGACCATCAGGAGTAAGCTCTTGAATATTCCAAATCTCTCATTTAAAATAAATAAAAAGGAATTTCCATGGACTCAAGTTGGATCTATCCAAAATAATTTTATTTTGATGAAATAAATTGCTTCAGGACATTAAATATATCATTTATAGCTATTTCCTATATCATAATTGACTATAAGACTGCAACCCATCATTGAACCATTCCACACACACTCAACAGACATTCACACAGAAGGTATAGTTATAAGTGATCAATAATCTCAAATGTTATTACAGAATTCTTCTTAGTGTAGCCTAACTAAATGTCCCTGCATATAAACTAAGTGGGCTGAATTATAAACTCCCAGTGGCTTCTCTAGCCTCATTCCTGAACATTAATATTATGTTCTCCTGAACATTTACATATATTTATATTTACATAGATATACATGCATATTACATATACATACACATACATGAATATGTATGACAAGGCATTGAGTAATGACTAAAAACGTGGCATAGATTATCCTGTATTCCCATTACATTATATCCTATATTATCCTATATTGGTAACAGAGAAGAATATCCTAGGTTATCCTATATTACCAAGCTATAATATCAGTGAGCTAAACAATTGCAGAAGTGAGTCAGTCTGAAAAGAAAGCAAAGGAATCTCAGAGGAAGAGGTTAGGTACACAGGTGCTAGGTAAGGGATGCTGGCACACAATAGAATCCAAAAGTAATGATTGTTCCTCTAAACACTTCTGGGAACTCTACATTGCCTAAATACAGCCCTATGTTACTGTTTTGGGATACATGGCCTTTAGAATAGTAAGATAAATTTTGTGTTTTAAGCCCCTAAATTACTAGAATTTTGTTATGAAAACAAATACAACTGGTATTGACAATGTACTAATGATAACAAATGTCAAAACAGCAAAAGTTCATGGGAAGAGGAGGCAATCAAGTGTGTGACTACAACTAGCTCTTTATTATAAATTCATGAATAAAATTCATGACACAAACAGGTTTGGTGAACTGAGAGTGTAGCTTAGAGGAGAGCTTCGCCTGGCGTCCTCCAGGCCCTGTGTTAGATCCTGAGCCCTCTTAGTCTACAGTTGCTATGAATTTAACAATCAATGAAAAGGTGAATAAGTAAATTGAAAAGGACTATATAGTATCTCAGTTGTTACGTTGTACCTTACTCTAAGTGTATATTTGACACAAAGTATTACCAGGGTGTTTATAGTGGAATTTATGTCATTTGTATTATAGCATTTTAAGGTTTTGTAGTTGGATGTTTATAACATAAGAAATAGAATAATACTGTAGTCTATTAGGATAACTAATAAAAATACATAGTAATAGAGGAGTATGAATAATTTATTTTCTATTAGGATGGGGTATTCAAAAAAGCTTGAAGGTCACAACCATAAAATACAACAACAAAAATAGAAAACTGAGAACTCTAAGTTCATGATAAAAATAAGATTGTTGGGTGCCATGTGGGAAGTAGATTGGAGAGAAAAACCCAAAAAAGAAGGAGGCCAGTTAAGAGATTTTTGGATTAGTATATGTTGCTGGGGAAAAGGGATGGATAAGAGGGAAAGAAGGTGCTATAATGGAAAAAAAAAAGACAAAAAGAAAAAGTAAGGAAATGCTCAGGTTTAAAAAGGCAGGAAGAGAAAGAAGGGGATCAGTAAGACTGGTACAAGGGGACTAGTGAAGACAGCAGGGAGGAGTGAAGAAGAACAGGGTGCACATGAAAACACCAGGATGAAAGCCTTACCTCATGTGCTGACTCAAGAAAAGAGAGATACAAAGGAAAGAATGAAAGGAGGGAAGGAAGGAAGGAAGGAAGGAAGGAAGGAAGGAAGGAAGGAAGGAAGGAAGGAAGGTAGGGAATGGATTGGAAATTTTTTGCAATCAAAGGTTGTCCTAAGTAGACCACTTACAATAGTCCCGAAGACTGGCCTTCAGATGAAGGTGACATAATTGTACAGTGAGAAAGATTGATGTGAGATGAGCAGCACATGGGATTGCTAGCTAGATGTAGTCTCCCTGACTTTCTATTTGTACTCATGTGGTCAAGAGCCCCCTGAGCCTATGCAGCTATTGGATGCATGAGCTAGTGCCACATGCATACATGTCTGTGTTGTGTTTGCTTCTGAAACAGCAAGGACAGAGGAGAGAAAAGTATGAAGTAACTGAGCACTATCATAACAGCTCAAACCTGCAGTCTGCCCATCACCAAGAAAGCTCACTTACCCTTCTGAGAAAACAACACTGCTCTTATGAACTCTAAGACATGATGGATCGACCTAAATGTTCTCTAAGCTGCAGAAACGTTGCAAGGTGCTTTTGGTATCCCAGAAATAGAGTTTGGCTTATATTACTTCTAAGAAAAAGAAAAGCATCATCACTCTTATACGTGGCAGGTTTCTGTGTAACTGTTCTCAACCATAGCAAAGCTGCTTTAAAATTGACTGTTCCAAAGCAAAGCTGAGTGAGAAGATCACACAGAATGTAATGAGCCAAAGCAAAACTTACTGTTAGGTTAAATATCCCCAAATAGCACCAGAAACATATTATGTTATTCATTTATGTTAAGACAGATCTAGATATAGATGAGCCTAATTACATATTCTACGTGAATATAAACTGTTTGTATGTAAAAAATGAAGAAAATATCTATTCAGAATGGTTGTGCCAGGAACACAGTAGGAAACAAATAAATGATAGATAGATAGATAGATAGATAGATAGATAGATAGATAGATAGATAGACAGACAGACAGATTCTTTTGGTATCCCTTCATTACTCTTTACATTTTAATGAATTCTTATCCTCTTTTATTTGTATTAAGTAATTTTAATTCCTTTTTTAAAGGTTACTTTTTGTTATTCTCCTGTTTCAGGTTTGGAGAAAGAATGTTAAGTATGACCCCTAAATTATAATCCCTGTTGAATATCATCATCAATTACATGTATGCCCTCTTCCAGTCTTAGAATATATCCAATAACAAGGACAATTAATGTCATTAAAATACTTTCCTAGGCTTCTTTCTGACTAATGCATTTTTAACTGTAAGAAGCTGGTTCAGTTTAACTGAAAACTTTTCATTTTTTTTTACATTAAAAGGAGAACTGAATCCTAGTCTTCCCAGTAACATGAAGGCCAGGTGTGCTAAGAACAATCACATTAAATCAGTAATGGGTAAGGTAATTGTAAGTCTGTGAATTTTTACTGCTAAATCTTATCAATAGTTTATGTAGTTTTTATCTGTTTTACCTTGATTTCATCCTATGCTGCCCTAGTGATAGGCAAGCTCAGAATCTACAAATCTAATAGTTTAAAAAAGCAGAAAAAACCATTAATATATTGTAATAATAATAATAATAATAATAATAATAATAATATAAAAACAATTCTACTCATTAACTAAAACTATATAGCTGCTGCTATGCAATGCTTTAAACTTGTTGGTTCATTTTAATGTATTACAACAACCTAACAAAGTAGCTTTTCTTTCACACAGGGAAACCAAGATTCAGAGAAGCTCACATGTCAAACTCAAGAACTGATTCTAAGATGGGATTCAATATTTTAAAAAAAAATAATAATTTCAAGAAATACCATATAGAAAAAAGTAGAGAGGAAACTGGAAAAGGCAGGAAAGGGCAATCAGGATGCAAGAATATGGCCTGGATGAAGAACCCAGGAAGAAAAGACTGGTAAGCTAGCAGGCTAGCTTGCTTTCTCTGGTACTGATAAAATGACAAAAGCCACTTGGGGGTCAGAAGAAGGCTTATTTGCCTTTCATCTTACATTCCATCATCAAGGGAGGGGAAGACAGGTGCTGAATCAGAACCTGGAAGCAGGAACTAAAGAGATTTTGGACAAGCTCTGCTTATTGGCTTCTTCCCTCTGGCTTGCTCAGCTTTTTTTCCTAGACAGCCCTGGGATAGCAATGCCCACAGTGGAATGGATCCTCCAACTTCAGTTAACTATCAAGAAAATATCTAATAGGGATGCCAGTCGGAAGAAGTTAATTTCTCAGTTGAGATTCCCATTACCCAGGTGCTTCCAGGTTTGTGTCAAGTTTACAAAAGCTAACCAGCACAAATAGCGAAGAGAATCCTAGACACTCTATCTCTGCAGGGAGTTTGGTCAGGGTTAGCCAGAGCCCTTGGCAGCAGACTTGCCTAACTGCAAAGAGTAGGTGATCTTACTGTCTTAGTCACCACATTGAGCCCAAGGCAGATCAACTGGGCAAGGCCTGAGCTCAGTTCCAATAAAGTAATGGACTTCACAGACGACATTCGTGCGCGCTGGAATTGTGGGACCTGATGTTCCATGGAAAACACAGTATTTTAGAGGTTGAGATTTACTTCCATAGCAATGACTTCTTAGGATCTTCCACTAGCTTACCAACTCTATCTGACTCTCAAATGCTCAAATCTGGTATTAAATAGCTTCTTTTCAACATCTAGAGATAAAGACTGGCAATTCCTAGCTACTTCAGCAATATTTCTTTAATATTTTAACACTTAGTAAATAATTTGAATATCTTTAAGATGATAATTAATTAAGGAATCCAATTTCTACTGTGAGGTTTGTACTTTATTAAGATGTTTGCACCCTAAGCAATGCTTTCATGTAAAAACAGTTTGATCATATACATAAACCTTTTGGTCAACTTGAAAAAAATTATATATATATATGTATGTATATATATATGTACATATATATATATATATATATATATATATATATGAAGAAAGAGATTAAAGGAAATCACATCACAAAACCTATCTAAACCAAATTTGCAAATATTTCTTGGGTTTCACTGTATCCTTCCTAAAACACTGGAAAGTAATTTGGAAGGTGTTTTTTAAATACTTTTTGAGATTATAATTCCCATCATTACCCACTTCTTTTCCCTTCATCCAAACCTTCCTATGCACACCTCCTATCACCTCTTTGCTCTCTTTTTAATTTATGGACTCCTTTTTTAATGGTTGAAGGATGAATGTAATGTACTTATGTTTAGTTCCATCAGTCTACATGTAAGTGTCTTCTTTTTCTTTTCTTTTTTTTTGCATCTCTTTGATTTCCTTCCCTTGCTTTATTGCTCCAGCTAGTGCTTCGAATGCAATGCCAAAAAGAGTGGGGAATGTGGAGCTGAACCATCCCTGATTTCAGCAGAGTTAGTTCATGTTTTCCTCCATTTAGGGTGGTATGCGTGTGTGTGTGTGTTTGTGTGTGTGTGTGTGTGTGTGTGTGTATAATATATGTTACATATATATAATAGGTTACATATCAATTACATAATATATTTATGTGTTATATAAATATACAATTATATATTATGTATAAATATATTTAACTACATATATGTGTGTATGTATATATATATATGCATATATATACATATATAATCATAATATATAGGACTTTGAGCAACTTTGTGTTGTGAATGGGCCTGGTGCTGTTTGTATGTTGATGCTAATTCTGCTCTCCTGGGAGGGGCTATGGAAAAGGAGTGAGTCATACTCAGGTGACTTCTTGTGAATCAATCCCTGAATGAATAAAGGAGGTAATCACTGGACAAGTAGATGGGACTTCCAGGTTGGAGTGGAGAAGATAGGAGGAGGCAAGTGAGGGGGGGGGTGGTCCTTTCTGGACTGGGATAGCTTGTGGACAAGATATAATAACTAGTGTCTCCCGATTTCAAAGGTAGATCCGTTAGGAATCACCACTGGAGGATTTACATTTAATAAGGTTTACAAGATTAGGATTTTAGTTGTTGTGCCCAGCAACTGAGTTACCATTGTTTCTGAACTAATTCTGTGTGGCGTTTTCCTTCACACGGGGGTTCGACTGGGTTCAAGAGAGAAAGATACGGCAGCAAAGCATGTATTTGCCAGACGTGCACCACAAAGGCCTTGGGGGATTTGAAGTAGGGGTTTGGCGTGGTAGCAACCTGCTGGAAAGAACTTGGCGACTCAGGTGGAGACATTTTGGGAGCTCCAGGCAGAGAGTCTACAGGAGAAAATAATAGGTCGGCCATTGCCTGCCATTGAATAGCCAGCCAGGCCAACAGGGCAGAGGCACAACAAGCACGGGAAAGAGATGGTTTTATTTTTTTTTTTCACTAATTCCCGAAACAGCTTTGAAGCTACTATCTTAAAGCATTGATGAGAAACCTACATAACTGAATGATCCCTGGAGGACACATGATGGGTAGGTAACAAACAGTTCTAACTCACAGAGGTAGGACTTCTTTGCTGTAAACAATTGGCTATTGTGTTTGAAATCAAGTCACTATGTATTGACAATGTTATGCTTGGATAGGTGGGCAAAGCTTCCACTTCAATGGGAGAAGACAACAAGAAAATTTAATTTTCAGAGCAATTAGAGTAAAGTAATTGTTGAATAAACAAGAGGAACTTATTCCCAGCACCTACATATAAATTAGACCTGCGGGAACATGTCTGCCACCCCAGCACTGAAGGGTCACTAGCCATCTAGCTTCACCTAATCAGTGAAATCCAGGTCCAGAGAAAGATTTTGGAGAGAGAGAGAGAGAGAGAGAGAGAGAGAGAGAGAGAGAGAGAGAGGAGACATTATTTATAGTTATTGAAGGAAAATCCACAGTCACTAATTTACTAAACCAGCAATTAATTCTTAACAAATCTTCAGTCTTCACCCTGTATCAAAGAAACTTCTTTTGTAACAGACGAAGACCATTACAGAAACCCATGACCTATCACAGTGTAGAGTTGTGGAGCCCAGTCCCTATGGACACATCTACAACCACTCCCATTCCTCCAGCTCAGGGAACATTCCAAAAGAGGTTGCAGAAAGATTGTAAAATCCAGAGGATCAGGGAATTTTTTGGTGAGATTGTGTCTCCTAGTAATGTCGGAAGCCATAGCCACAAAATTTCATCAAAATGACAGCCCAAGTGTGAACTGAACAAGGTTAATGCCAACAAAGTTGCCAAGGTGGATAGGGACAAAGCCCATGAGGCTTCCACCCTACACAAAGAACTACAGGCAGCTGAGTAAGGTTGGCAACGAGAAGTGGTCCTACTCAGGGAAGAGCATGCCAATTGGTTGCCCAGTGCCAAACAGTCAGCCCTAACAACATAAATATAATTAACATCATATGGATTCAACAGATAGTAGTGAGGAATATACTTACAAATTTTGTCTCTTTCCTCCATATGGCTAAAGTAATCATAGACCTCCAGTTTATGGTATGGTATTCCTCACACTGATGTCTTCCTAGGCAACTTCAGAGCTTCAACTAAAATAAAACTCTCAATCTCCCTCTACCCCCTCTGTGTGTGTGTGTGTGTGTGTGTGTGTGTGTGTGTGTAGGTGTGTGTGTATATGTGTGTGTATGGGTATGGTCACACATGTGTGATGTATGTGTGTGTGTGTGCTGTATGTATAAGTGGATGTGTGTGTAGGTGTGCTGTTTCTGTGGTGTTTGTGTGTGTGTGTAGGTGTGTGTGCATATGTGTGCGTATGCGTATGGGCACACATGTGTGATGTATGTGTGTGTATGTGCTGTATGTGTAAGTGGATGTGTGTATAGGTGTGCTGTTTCTGTGTGTTTGTGTGTGTGTGTGTGTATTTTATATATGTGTAGGTATATGTGTGTGAGCATTTATAAGAAGCCATCTTGCAATGATATATGCATTGACCTATAATTAGCATCAGGGCTGACTCCCATGAGTGCCATTTCTTTAACTTGGCTCCCTATACTACAGACATCGACCTTTGTTGTACTCTACATGAACCACCCAGACATTCTCAGCCATGAGCATTTGCTTACTAATATTCATAAGATGAATACCTGGTCCTTTAAAGACTCAATTCAACTGCCACCTCCTTGGGGAAGCCCATCTAAAGTACAAAGTCTTTGCCAGTTCTGTCCTTTATACTATATCTTTTCTTATTGACTTCTCAGCACCTGCTTCTATTTTAAACTGTGTTATTTTTTATTAGATATTTTCTTTATTTACATTTCAAATGTTATCCCTTTCCTGGTTTCTCCTCCGAAAATCCCCTATCCTCTCCCCCTCCCCCTGCTCACCAACCCACCCACTCCTGCTTCCTTGCCCTGGCATTTCCCTTACACTGGGGCATAGAGCCTTCACAAGACCAAGGGCTTCTCCTCCATTGATGACTGACTAGGTCATCCTCTGCTACATATGCAGCTGGAGCCATGAGTCCCACCATGCATACTCTTTGGTTGCTGGTTTAGTCCCTAGGAGATCTGGGGGTAATGGTTAGTTCATATTGTGGTTCTTCCCATGGGGCTGCAAACCCCTTCAGCATCTTGGATCCTTTCTCTAGCTCTTCCATTGGGGATCCTGTGCTCAGTCCAATGGTTGCCTGTGAGCATCCACCTCTGTATTTGTCAGGCACTGATAGAGCCTCTCAGGAGACAGCTATAACAGACTTCTGTCAGCAAGCACTTGTTGGCATCCACAATAGTGTCTGAGTTTGGTGACTGTATATGGGATGGATCCCCAGGTGGTGCAGTCTCTGGATGGTCATTCCTTCAGTCTCTGCTCCACACTTTGTCTCTATAACTCCTTCCATGGGTATTTTGTTCCCCCTTCTAAGAAGGACCTAAGTACCCACATTTTAGTCTTCCTTCTTCTTGAGTTTCAGGTGGTTTGTGAATCGTATCTTGGGTATTCTGAGCTTTTGGGCTAATAACCATTTATCAGTGAGTGCATACCATGTGTGTTCTTTTGTGATTTGGTTACCTCACTCTAGAAACTCTGTTATTTTATAATTTATTGCTAGTCTCCTCTATCTAGATGTATTTCATAAAAGAAGTAACTTTTGCCTGTCTGTTCATGGCTGTGTCCTTGTGCCTATGATAGTGGCTGACAAATGGGTAGGGCACATAAATATTTGATGCATGGATGATTCTGTTTCTGCTTTCGGATGGCTTATCCCAGACCTTTCTTTTGGATGCTAAGCACTTATACCCATTCTAAGAAAATGTTCCTGGTGTACCTCAGACACAGTACTACTAATCCTCAAGATTTTCCCTTTCTTCCCAACCCTTTCTTTTGTCTGAAAAAAATATTTTTTTCCTTAAAAAAAAAAGTATACCTACTTGCTTATGTCAGAAACCTGGAAGTTTGTCTACATTCCTCCTTTTTCTAACCGTTTTGTCAAAATTAATAGGCCCATCCATCTTTTCCCATTCTTGATGCCACCTTTGCCATGGCTCTACAATAATTTCCCAATGCGTTTCTTTGCCAAACCAGTCCTACCACATGTTAACCTGTGACATTGAACATATTAACTTCACCAGGTCTTAATATTATTGTTCTAGGTTACATGACTTCCTCTCCTCAGATGCAAACAAGATCACGTTTACAAATATGGTCTTGACAGATGCAATAAACTTAGGTTGTTGAATTACTGTGGCCCAGCTTAAGGGAATGGTGTTAGTGGAAGAGGGAAATCTGAACCTAAAGACATGACCAGAGAGAGTGTGGTGTGAGATATGGGAATAAAAAGAGAGAGCAGGCAGGAACCTCTGGGACTACAGCTACTGTTAGGCAGGAAAGGGGATGAAGAGCCCTTCACTGAACTCTTCAAGGGGGCACAACCTGGATGAGCTTGGTCTTAGGGGCACCAGAATTTCTTTAATTTTAATTCATCCCATTTGAGGTAACTTGTTGTAGCTAGTCCAGGAAATTAACATGGCTATGAGAATAAAAAGAACAATTTCTATCAAGAAATTACAATTGAAGCCAGATGTGTAGCACATCTTTCATTCAAGCACCCCAGAGGCAGAGACAGGCCGATCTTTGAGTTTTAGGCCCATGTGATCCAGAGTGAGTTCCAGAACTACTAGGGCTACACGGAGAAACTCTGAACCTTTCTCCCCAAATAGTTAAATTAAAAATTTACAATTGTGCCCATAGTAAATATGACAAAATTTATTCACTTAGTCTTTGTTGTTATTCTGAATGCAAATGACAGCTCTTCAAATGCAATATGACCAGGGCACATCTCTGAGCACCACCTTTTAGAGGCATTTCAATATCCATAGATCAGTGTCTAAATTCTAAAGCCAGCTCTAAGCTGCCTTGTGAATAGCAGACTTGGCTATACCCCCTTCTCTATAAATATCTGTTGTCTTACCTCTTCTCCTGCTATAAATAAGTCCTTCACCCCTGTTAAAGATCCACTAGCCAATCTTCCAAGCTTAACATTTTCCTTATTTGGAATATTCTTTTTTCTTCTTTCATGGGTAACTCATTTTTCAGCCTCTATGTCCAGACCTCTTCTAAGGGATTCCTGATGCCACTATTCAGCGTTTTCTGGTCATCTCCATTTCAGCCTTGTATGGCTTTACCATGCCAGTGAATGTTCATCTGTGTTCCCAGTTGCAGTGTGAGGCTGGAGGGCCTGACCATAGTATTTCTGCTTTTTGTGTTTAACTACCTGGTGTATAGCCAGCATGAGTTAAAAAAATATTTATTGCATAAGTAAGAAATTATGAACATTTAAATACACTAAAGATGTTAGTAAACACAGGAGAGTATCTTTCGGAGATGTAACAGGTAAATAGCTGGGCAGATCACCTGCGACCAACTAAGACCCAACGTCTTATGGAAAGATAAAGTATTAAAGTACATTAATGTCAACCCTGTTGTGAATTTTATGAGACAATAGCTAGAAGCTCAACAAGGTAATGAGTGTATTTACCTCACACTCAGCAAGTGTCAATGGCAGAACAAGGATTAGAATTCTCCCCCTTGCACAGGAAACCTCCTAGAGCATTGTCCTGCTTATATGAAAAGGAGAAGTCTACAGTACGCAAATGAAAAGAAATAACAGAACAGAAGGAATACACCTACAGCAAGCTCCGGGCCTGCTTTAAGAGAACAAAGGGATGAGAGTATTTACAAAAAAAAAAAAAAAAAAATCCCAGGCTTGCCAAAAAGTAAGTCCTGCTGATAGGCAGTTCCTCAGGCTCTGTGGGTTCAGTGAGAGAATGTGTAATCAAGGGAGGAGAAAGAAATTCCTCAAGTGCAGTGAGCGTGGGGCCAGGGGAGGAGAAGAACAGTTTCCTGAACTGAGACTCACAGCAGAAGGAACAGGGGGGTTCCAAGCAAGCCCAAATCCTGCCAGTCTGCCTTTGGAATGCCAGCCAACTCTGATTCTCTGGTTGCTCTCGTAGGCAATTAAGATGAGAGTCAGGAACAACAAAATGGCACAACTCACCAAAAAGAAACAGGACTGGGCATATCAGACTCAGCAAATAGGCATCTGTACTGGACTCCTTCCTCCCTGCCAGTGTCAATTCGGATCAATATCCCCGAATTCTCCCTTTTCTTTCTCAGTTCTGAGTAAGAGCTTGCATTTTCTCCCTTTTATCCTTCTAGGTACAGAGAATCACTTCTACTCGTCCAACTTCAATACTCATACTGACCCACCCTTCTTCCCCCAGTAGAGTGTGATTCACTGAGTCCTAATCAAATCTGATCATGGAGAGAAGGAGGCCTTAGGGTTTGGCTGCAACTGGCCTTGTGAGTTTTCTCCAGATACCTATGTTAATGTACCTTGTGCCCTAACATCCTGGACTTTGGCTATCATTAGTTATTTTTGACACTTTCACACCATTGCTTATTCTATGTACTTACTAAGGACAAGGGAAAATAGTGATTTAAGTTGGGATATTTGGTCAAAATAAAAACTGGGACTAGGGACCTTGGGGACTACCTCAGTGCTTGCCATATAGGCATAAGGACCTGAATTTAAACCCCCAGCCCTCACAAAAAACCATGAGTGTGTGTGTGTGTGTGTGTGTGTGTGTGTGTGTGTGTGTGTGTGTG
>JADRCD010184048.1:6566-27087 GCA_019843815.1 Montemys delectorum
CACACACACGCACACACACACACACACGCGCGCGCACACACACACACACACACATGCACACACACACACACACACACACACACACACACACACGAAGATAGCTAAATTAATAAAATAATGCTAAAAGCCCTGATGGAGTTTTCACTATCCCAATTAATTTTTACTTCACAGTTATAGTGATAAAAACAGCAAAGTTGCCAGGCAGTGGTGGCGCATGCCTTTAATCCCAGCACTTGGGAGGCAGAGGCAGGTGGATTTCTGAGTTTGAGGCCAGCCTGGTCTACAGAGTGAGTTTCAGGACAGCCAGGACTATGCAAAGAAATCCTGTCTCAAATAAATAAATAAATAAATAAATAAATAAGAATAAATAAATACATAAATAAAAAACAGCAAAGTTTTGACACCAAAACTGACATGTTAATCAATAGAATATAATTGAAAACCCAGATATAAGTCCACACACCTGTAGACAGCTGATTTTGTCTAAAGCAGTCAGCCGTAAATATACACTTAAAGAAAAGGCAGCGTGTTCAAAAAATAGTGCTGGTCAAATAAATGGTCAAATACAGAAGAATGCAGATAGATCCATATTTATCACCCTGCACCAAACTCAATCCCAAATGGATGAAAGACCTCAACACAAAACTACATACAGTGAAGCTGATAGAAGACAAAGTAGGAATAGCCTTCAACTCATTGACCCAAGAAAAGGCTTTCTGAACTGAACATCATTAACATAGCACTAAAATCATTAAAGAATAAACTAGACCTTATGAAATTGAAAGTCCTCTGCATAGCAAAGTGCATTGTCCATTTAGACAAAAGTGGCAGCTAACAGGATAGAAAAATAGTTTTACTAACTACACATATGATAGAACACTAATATCTAAACTATATAAAAACCTTAAAATTTAAACATCAATAAAACAAATAACCCAACTTTAAAAATGGGGTACAGATCTAAAGATAATTCTCCAAGAAAGTCTCATGAAGGAAGCAAAATACTTTTGTGGGTAGACTGCATGCCCAGATATACTTTCTGTTGGGCCAAGAGAAAGTAGACCCCACAACATCTTTGGAGGCTCCTTGTCTCATAATGTCATGGTGGGATCTTCCTTTTTAATTTTTGGTTTGTATATAATTTTTTCTTCTCCTTTTTTACACTACAGGTTCTTCTATATATATTATGGCTTCCACGTAGGTGTTTCTGTGATTCCTGAGTGTTTGCATAAGTACATCTGTTTCCATTTCTGCTTCTTATGCCCTCTCTTGGGCTTTTTTCTTCTGTTTGTTTGTTTTGTCCAATTCTGACAGGTTTTTTTTATATCATATCATATATTATTATCATCCATCAGAAGCCTGTTTGTTTTTTTAAGAAGAGATATAAAAGGGGATGAATCTGAATGGGAGGGGAGTTGGGAAGGATCTTGGAGGAGTAGAGGGAGGAAAACTGTAATCAGAATAAATGATACGAGAAAGGTTCTTTATTCAATAAAATTAAAAAATGAAAAATGAATATTTCAGTTAAAATTAAGGCGAAAGACAAAAATGGGCTTGATAGTACAATGTGGGTGGAAGCCGTGAGAAATTGGTTATTTAAGAAATAGTCACAAGGCAGGCTTTAGTAGCCCTGGTGACTGACTGGATGGCAGTAGGAAGGGGAAAACATTCAAGATTCCGGCCCCAGAAAATTGCCCAAGTGTTACACCGTTTACTGATGACTGGAAGACAGACCCAGTAGCATGTATGTATAATTCAAGTTATTTGGATAACTGAGACAAATATCATACGTTCATGACTAGGTTTTTGGTGTGTGTAGGAGGGTCTCAACAACCACCAGGGCCAGTGTTGACCATGCGGAGCAAGGAGGAAGAATGGTTCAGCATAGCTCAGTAACTCATTTGGGTTTAGACCTCTAGAGTCTGATGCCAATGAGGCTTTTTAAAGGCATATTTAAGCAAAATACAATTTTGGAAAAACGTTTCCTGATGATAATTAACTCAGTCCTTTGTGTAAAACAAATCCTAAGACACAATTCCACTGAAACTCTTTTCAAAGTATGTATGACCTCTTTCATACAGAGGTGTTCTATTGTCTGAGAAAAAAAATGCTTAAGATAGGAGTAAAGGGAGAATGACTGAGATAAACATAAGATTCTTGGAAAGCCAGGTACAGCCTAGCCATGTAGATAGCACAGAGGTCACAAGACTATCAACCATTTCTCTACTGGTAAAGTACACATGACATCTTCCATAAGGATGGGTTCTATTAACTAAGAAACAACAATCATGATAAAGGTCTAGGGAGAAAGAGTCTGGGATAATCATGAGAGAGTCCGAGGTGTTGGTTGTTGTGTAGCCCTACGAATACCACACACAAGACACAAAGCTATTAACTACATCCATTCCCAGCCTTCTGGGTGGAAAACCTGCAAACCCTGCGTGCTTAACATTCTTGCTTTCTCTGGTACTTATCTGTGCTCTATAAAAGGCTGGAGCACACAATAAGATTTTAGCATACATTCCCCCCTCCAAAAGAAACAGAATTTTGGATTTAAGATGTTGTGGTTTGTATATATAAATTGCTCTTTAGAAGTGAAATTAGTATTTATACAATAACACCATTTATATTATCTCAACAGTCTCTATGTTGTCACCAATTTCATACAATATACATTTTATTGGGGAAAAAAATCAAGGTACAAATAAATTAAATGATGTACCTAAGAGCGTAAAAGTCACAAATGATGATACTGGGATTGAAGGCAGATCTGACATCTCTAACTCCCTCTTACTGCACTCTGCCCCTTTCTTCTAGAAGCCACATTACCTCTTAAGAGAGGTAACCTCTTTAGTAGTAATGTCAGTGATTTCCCAAATGGTGTTCTGAAAACCCGCAGGGCAATTTCAATCCCCTAAAGCTTGCTGTCTTCACTGACACTGCTATTTCTGAAAGAACCTTGAAATAGCTCTCGTAGCTTCCCTTTCAAAATATTCCAAAAGTTAGAAACATAAATGTTTTTCAAACGGAAACAGTAAAGCATTCAAAAGCAAGCTCTCTTCAGATGACTAAATTATCTTATTTTTGTGCTATGTTCATGACAAGGCTGTCATAAAGTCTGTTTTCTAAGTATAGGTAAATCATCTATCATGGACAGCTCTAATGTGCTGCTAATTTCCTGAACCTATTTTCCTGTATTACTGTCCTAGCTCCGTAGGCTTCCTGAGAGTACTATCAAGCTCTGCTCTGCACACATAAATCAAGTAAAATACATTTCTCAATTTGTAAAATAATAATGACTAATATATATATATATAATTTTCTCTATCTCCATTTTCATCTCTGTATTTTTATTATTATCATTATCATTATTATTTGGTTTTGTGAAGCAAGGTTTCTGTGAGTAGCCATGGCTTTCCTGGAACTTTCTGTACAGGTTGCCCTTGAACTAAGACATCCACCTGTCTCTGACTCTGAGTGCTGGGATTAAAGCTCTCTCTCAGGCTCTATGTATTGTCATTTAAAGTTTAATCTACTTAAGAATCTAATGTGAGGAGATACTTTGAAGATGATAAGATCCCAACACAAATACAAACAGCAGCAACCTAGGAAAAACTCTTAACCTATCAAGTGATATAGTATGCTCGTGAAACTTGAAGTTCAATCAGGTTATAAAACAAGCTACCTATAGCCACCAGAAGAAAGAAGCTAGAACATGGTGGTACAAAGTTCTGGCAATTATAAGTGTCACATAACTATAAAGGGGTGAAAATGGGAAGAATACCTACAGGGAACAGTGTAACAGTATTCATTAGCAATAATGGTAATGATGGTATTGTTACTTTAGAATTCTGTGTGTGTGTGTGTGTGTGTATAAGAGAGAGAGAAGGGGGAGGGTATTATAAATAATTATTCAAACTTTATTTCCCATTGTGTCTTTGAGAATCAAGAAATAAAGATAATACAGATTAGGTCAAATGAGTATGGTCAGCATTGTGAATGATAAAATTATTATGAAAAAATCATATATTTTGTCTGCAAAAGTGAAATACAGTCTATCATTGACACAATGAAATGAAGGAAGTAAAGATGGGAAGTTATAGATTTTTTTTTTTTTATATTAGGTATTTTCTTCATTCACATGTACACTTTCCCTCTCCCATTTTCCCCTCCAAAACAAACAAACAAACAAACAAACAAACACAAGAACAAACCCCTTCTGCCTCCCCCCTCCCAATGCCTGTCCCCCCACCCTCTCCCACCCATTGGCCCTGGCATTCCCCCACACTGGGGCACAAAACCCTCACAAGGCCGAGGTCCCTCACTCCTATCGATGATCGAATTTGCAATCCTCCACCACATACCTGCTGCCAGTACACTCAATCCCACCCTGTATAGTCCTTGATTGGTGGTTGGGTCCCTGGGAACTCTGAGGGTATTAGTTAGTAATTGTTGTTCGTCCTAAGGGGCTGCAAACCCTTCAGCTCCATAGAACCTTTCTCTAACTCCTTCATTGGGGACCGTGTACTCAGTTCAATGAATAGCTGTGAGCCTCTACATCTGTATTAGTCAGGTATTGTCAGAGTCTCTTAGGAGATAGCTATATGCTTGTCCTTCCTTCAGTCTCTGCTCCATATTTAATCTCTGCCACTCCTTCTGTGGGTGTTTGATTCCCCTTTTTAAGAAGGAATGAAATGTCCACCTTTTAGTCTTCCTTCTTCTAAAGTTTCTTGTGGTTTGTGGGTCGTTCTTCCTGTATTCCAAACTTCTGGGCTAATAACTTCAAGCATTTTGTTAAAAAGGCAAGACAAGTCTGAATTTCCAAGAGTTCATTACTCATCTCCCCCAATAAGTGTATAAAGAAAGCACAATTGTTACTTTAAGAGCAGTAATTTTGCTGGGAAAATGATGGCTCTGAAGACACTGGATCTAGGAGTGGTTTTAGCAAAGCAGGAAAATTCTGTGCATTGATCTACTGGTGATTACAAAGCTGTCCACCTTTAATATTTTGACAAGCAAGCCATCCATTTGTAAAGTCTTCCTATGTCTATATCTTACTTGTAAATTAAATGCTTTTAAATATTTCACTATAATGTCACTGATCTAAGATATAAAGATTATTTTATTATGTTTATTTAAATAATTTGTATAATGAAACTATGCTCATATGGTGCTTGGCATTTCTTCACTCTAGCTTTGAGGTAATCCATTTACTAGCATCCATGAACCACCTTAGTGAGGGAAGAATTTGCTGCTGTGATGATAGCCCTACTTCAGGGAAATAATCAGATGCTGTTTAACAAGACTTGGGATAGCTGCTTCTCAGTCTTCATTTGATCTTGCATCTTAAACTACCTTCTTGAAGTATACTCTTCATTTGCCAAGCTTCATACAGAAGGACAATTGTACTATGCTGAGCAAGTCCTGAAATCTCACCGCTGACCTATAGATAACTGATTTTAGAACGCAGGGATACAGTAGTGGTAATAACTAGAAAATACTCATCAAGATACTGTAAAGTAGAGGAAAAAAATATCAAACTTTTGTGGAAACTTATATTGTTATAGCTTGAAGCAATTATGGAAAATTATATTATGGCTACTTAATCTGATTTCAAGTCTTAGGGCTAATTTCTGTTATAGATTCATTTTTTACTATGATCTGAAACTATTCAGTACCTTCATAGTGCCTTTGTCTTTTTTGTTTTTTGTTCATTCTTTGTAGAACTCAGACTTCATTTTCTCAAAGTTCAAAACTACATTTGGACCTAAGTTAAACGAATGCTATTCTGGGCTCTTAATTTTTAACTTTCCAAAAATCATTATCTTTGTCTTTCACAAAGAAATTCAGAGTAACTCAACTATCTAAAAGTCACTTGGCCTTGTTTTTTCCCTTTGGGAACTGAAAACCATTTGATATGTGCCCTAGTTGAGTCTAGGTAGTGCTTCTCTGGTCTATTCTAATGTGTTGTTCTGGTACTGTATGTTACTATGCTGTAAAATCTACAACAGTTTTTCTAGAAATAGCATGGCAAACATCAAAGATACAAATGTATTTTAAATTTTACAACCCCATTTGTTATTATCCCTGAGTGCTAATTTTACTAGGAAGATGATGTTTTTGTACTCTGGTGTCTGAAATCAGAGAGTATTACAAAACTCTGTAAATAGAGATCCATTCAAAATTGTCAACAGTAACATTTACTAAATTTGTAGTTAGTAGTCCAGAGCTGTTAATTTTATCCTATGCTGAGAACTTGAGAGCTGTGTGAAAATATATAGAGTGGTGTGTATATGAAAAAATGCCTTCATTTTAATACATGCCATCATGATATACTGTAATGGATGACTCAACTTTCTATACAGGTAGACAATAGCATCTCTTATGGTTTAGATATTGGTAATGGCCTCTAAAATTCATGTTGAAATTTAATCTTCATAATACTCATTATTAAGAGGTGGGACTTCTAGGAGATAATCATTGCTTTATCTTCATAAATGGACGAGTTGCTCAGGTGAATAATGAGTTAAATAGTTATGCCAAGGGGAGTCTACTATGAAAGCTGATCTTAATGCTTTTCCCATGCTTCCTGTATCCATATGATACCTTATGCTTCCTGCGGACATAGCAATCTGGAACTGTACTAGTACCAAAGAAAACAGACTAAGAAAACACTCAACTTGAAAATCAGAAGTTCTGGTCTGCCAATACTAATATATGCAATGATCTGGGAAACAGAGTGCTATGAATAATGTTCACTTAGGGAGAGCTTTTAAAACAATGACAGACATGACAAGCAGAACTTATCTACACTGGACTCTTAACAAATGTGTACAGCAAAAGGGAGAAGGGAAATAATACCTCCCTGTTTACCAAACCTGAACCCTGGTATGATACAACCAATCTTTGAATGCCATATGACAGCCCAGGGGCTTCCCATAGGGCTTTACTCATCAGAAAAAAATGCTGCTCTCTATGCCACAGAGCTCCTGAGTAGACCATATGTGGACCTATCTCACCCCTACTATAGAACCAATAAAAGAAAACACAAAAGTATTTTCCCATCATTTTTGTATAAAGTCACTGGCATTTGCTATTGGCTCCTTGTGGCTGATATAAAACACTATTTTTGAATAACATTTTATCAACACATGAATTTTTAATTTAGGCTGTGAAAAATGCTTCTAAACAAGCCAAATTTATTGCAAACACTCTCTACTATCACTTCAGCTGTTTTGTTTTGTTTTTCCCCTCTATCTCTTCAGAAGTGTGCTCCAGAAGAACAAAAGTGAGTCTTTCCTGCATTGTTCCATAATGCCAAACAATGTCAAACTCAGTTGATAGCATGAATTCACTAAACATTTTTGAAAGAATATAAGTATGGCAAATAGGTGGGCAGACACAGGATTATGAATTAATATATGTAGTGGAATCAGGAGTTTTGTTAAATTCAATTACCCCTCTGTCTTAGAGTTTTATTGCTGTGAAGAGATACCATGACCATGCCAACTCTAATACAGGAAAATGTAGTTGGGGCTGGCTTACAGTTTCAGAGGTTAATCCAGTATCATCATGGTAAGGAATATAGCAACATGCATGCAGACATGGTGCTGGAAAAGGGGTTGAGAGTTCTACATTTTGATTCCCAAGCAGCAGAAGGGGACTGAGATATACTGGCCAGATTTGAGCTTCTGAAATCTCCCATTCCAGCAAAGACACATCTCTCAATACTGCCACTCCTTATGGGTGTATGGAGGCCATTTTATTCAAACCACCAAGCCCATATGTGGGTTAAGTTTTTATAACACAAATCAACCACACTTTAAATATCCAAATGGGCATATCATTAAATAAATAAGCTGATCCTCCTTGCATGGGCTTCAAAATAAACAGGTCATTTTGGAATTGTGTAGGAATAAATTATACCACAGCTGGAAAAAATTATAACACCAAGATCAGTGTGTAAGAGGGAATAGGTGTGAATAACTTTCAGAATACTTTCAGATGAGGATTACATGAGAACTTATTTAAACATTCTCAAATTTGCTAAAAATCTCAAGGTCACTGGCTCAGAAACAATAGGTATACAAAGAGGAAAAGAGGAAAATGAAGTATCAGTTCATACAGTAAGCTATGAAAAATTAAACTAGATTTGTTTTATGTTATTTAATAGCAGGAAAGTATTACTTCTTGTATACCATAAGACTTGATCAAAATAACATGAGAAAAATAATCATTATAGTTTGACTTTAAATTTCCCAGCTTTAGACAGTATCACCTGTATTTCAGTAATCTTATTAATTCATCCCTTCAAAATGCGTTTATCAGTTCATACTATTTGTGTATGAAAGGCATGCAGTAAGTGCCTGGTGGTGGACCAAACAGCAAACACAAGGCCTATGTTACTTCTTAGTCACTGTCTCAATTACCATGGTTAGTACTACAAATCAATACTCAGGCATTGATCTCTCAGATGTGAGAGGAAGGTAACATTATCCTTCAGGACAAATCAGAGGTAGAGGAACAACAGTGTGTAGCTTGTTAAGTTTCAAAATTTAAAAGTGAAAAGGTAAAAGGAAGTGGATGAGTAGGGGGAAGAGAAGGAGTTGATGGAAAGGAGAAGGTGGAGGAAGAAGGGGAGCAGAGGGAGAAGGTTGATGATGATGATGATGATGATGATGATGATGATGATGATGATGATGGGCTGATTCCAGTCATGTTAGATCATTGAGCCTGTTCTTTTAAGATGCTAGTCACACTAAGAAGCCATATGATAAAATTTCAAAACTCATTAATTTTCCTAAAATGCTCATTTGCTGTTCATTCCCTAAAACTCTAATTTAACTGATGTTTTTCTTAAAATATTTTTCTCATTCTCTCTAATTAACCCATCTCTCTATGGTTTATTGTAATACTCTCATGTCTATGCTCCTCATAGAGATCATATACTTTGACCCCACCACTAGGCAGAGCACCCCTCAAGCTCTTATGTCTATCTTCATCTGATTGAGCTTTGGAAACCCATTTCTACTGTCATTCTGCTTTTCAAGCCACTGAGTCTCTTGCTCCATTCTCCCTTCACCCACTTTCCTGAATCCCTGTTTAACTTGCTTCTTCATCAGCTGAATAGAACAGGTAAAATATGTACAACCATAACCTTCTCAAATTGGAAAGGACAAGCAGGCACTCCACATACTGTTCAGCAATCCTGCTGCATTCTACAACAAAATTAGATCTCTTCTTCACTTAGAAAATCAATTCACACCTTATTCTTTATGCTCAAATTTCCATTATCTCCTTGCCCCTTTCCCACTTTGTCCTAATTACCTTGCCTCACATTTCTCTAAGAAAACAATAAGCAATAGCAGGGGGTAAGCAAACACAAAAAATAACCTTTCCAGCCTCAAATACCAAATCTGCCAAGCTCCTTCTGTGCCTACAGATTCTGCTTCACTCCTAGCCCAGGGTAAGCCTTTTATGTGTCAAGAAACTGTAGACCTATGATTCTTCTCAGGAATAATATTCTTAATGCATAAGATGAAATATTTAAGAAAGCAAAGAAAATAGTTGCATCTAAAGTTATATGTAAACATCTTTTTAAACTTCTAATATAGGATATTTTTATTGACGTGTTACAGAAGATGATGTGTGGGTGCTCTCATGACTATTTTATACACTGAAGAGAGTCAGTTACATTCTAAAATATTTTCGATAATTGTTAAAATTGTTAGAATCTCCAATTCTGTCTTGCTAGCTCTAATTCTGACTTGCTAGCTGCATTTATTGTTAAAAGAAATGTTAACTAAAACAGACATTTTTTTCTATCGATTCAAGTTCACAAATTATTTGAATTCTCTCTACAGAATTCTTAGAAGCTTATGTAATCTCAAGTAAGGCCAACTCCTCCATTTTATTAAATACCAATTATCTGCATACAACTGCTTAAGTAATGTGGTACTAAAACAATTCCCAAATTCTCTGCTCTTAAACAGAACTATTATTGTATGTCATTTCCCAATACTTCCCTTCTTGAGACAAGCAACAAAGCAGAAAAGGGAGCAGGGGATCTTACTCCCCTTTTCTTACTCCTATTGCAGTGAAGAGTCACCATAACCACAGCAATTCTTACTAAAACATTTAATTGAAGCTTGCTTATAATTTCAGAGTTTTAGTTCATTATCATTATGGTGAAGAGTATGGAGGCATGTGGGCAGACATGTTGCTGAAGAAATAGCTGAGAGATCTACATCCAGATCCATTGGCAGCAAGATGAAGAGAAAGCCACTGGGTCTGCCTTGAGCTTTTAAAGCCACAAAGCCCACCCACAGTGAGTGATACACTTCCTTCAAGTTCATACCTACTCCAACAAGGCCACAGTCCTAATCCATCTTAAGTAGTACTTGTCCCTGATGACCAAGCATTCAAATAAATGAGCCTAGGGGGTTTCTTATTCAAACCTCAACATCCCTTGTATCTCTATTCCCTTTATGGGAAAATTTTTTCAAGGGCACTTGTTATATAATCAATGGCTCCTCTGAATCTCTTTCTCTTGCTGAAGTCAAAGTAAACATTTTTGAAAAGTGCAATCAGGAAAGATATTTGAAAAAGGTCATACTAAAAAATATCTGAATATATGTGAGTCAGTGTATAAATATACATATATAGTTTAAATAAAATTTTTCAATCTGAGATAATAGTAGTTCCTCAAGAGTCATAACTACTTTACAAAAACCAAAACACCAGGCATGAGATGACCTCCCCCGGTGACTTGTTGGTCATAGTTTTCTAAGAGACTCTCAAAACATTACAGTCTTTTACTATTGCTCTTGATGTTCCTCCAGATGTGGAAGGTAAGTTCCTATCACTGAAGATACCATGCACTTAGAACACAGAGTCTCGAAGACTCAACCTAACTTGAAAGTCTCTCTGAATATTGAAAACCAATATTCATACCCAGCTATAATGTCCATCAGATACAACAACCACTAAGGGTTCTATGGTAGCATGCATACATTTTGATAAGCAACAGTTCTGTTTGGACTTAACAAGAAATAAACCATGTCTAGTACTAGAAATCTAGCCAAGTACCTAGGACTAGTGAAGTAATGGATTTGGGAGAAAAACTTACTTTAATAAACTGACATTTCCCATAACTAACATTCTAAAAAATTGTCCTTATATCTACAGATCAGTATACTTTTCATCCTTCAACAACAACAAAATTCTCTTTGCACACATGGATACCGATGCAGAAAAATACAACCAACCAAAATGCAGAGTTATGAATGCCAGAACGAATTGATTCATTTATAACACAATTTCTGAACCTAAGGCTCAGGGATCATTCCAGAAGACAAGATAAAAAGATTCTAAGAGCCTGAGGAACAGAGAGTTTGGTTTGCTATTGAGTTTTCTAAAAACATCACACCCTAAATCCATGAAGTCTCACCAACATATCTGCCTAAATGAGACTTGAACAAGGGTGACACCAATAGATATGCTAATGAGGAAAGGGGAAAGATCTCATGAGGCCTTAATCCTAGACAAAGAACCATAGATGTCTTAATCATGGTTTGTATTCCTGCACAAAACATCATGACCAAGATGCAAGTTGGGGAGGAAAGGGTTTATTGAGCTTACACATCCACCTTGCTGTTCATCACCAAAGGAAGTCAGGACTGGAACTCAACCAGGTCAGGAATCAGGAGCTGATAGGATGCAGGCCATTGGAGGGATGTCCCTTACTGGTGTGCTTCCCCTGGCTTGCTCAGCTCACTTTCTTATAGAATCCAGGATTACAAGTCCACCCACAAGGGGTCCCCCCACCCTAGATCACTAATTGAGAAAATGCCTTAGAGCTGGATCTCATAGAGGCATTTAGTGAAGTGAGGCTCCTTTCTCTGTGACACAACTCCAACTTGTGTCATGTTGACACACAAAACCCAGCAGCACAACAGTCAACAAAGGAATATTAAGACAGAGAGAAATAGACTTCCCAAAGGAAGAACACACCAATTGTTTATCCAAAACAGGTGGTCAGCCCTGAAAAGACACACATAAAAGTAACATTATATATACTGAACAGGTTATATCATATATACACACACTTATATGTGATAATAAAGACAAAAAGGCCCTACATTTGAAAGACAGCAAAGAAGGTGGATGGAAAGATGCATGGCAGGGTTTGGGGAGAAAGAATAGAGGGAAAAATGATACAATTATATTATACTTTCATTTTTAAGTATTTAAAAGAAAACAATAAAGTATTTGTCAAATATTTTCAAAGGAAGACTATTTTTTGTTCCTACACTAAGAAATTCTATGACCAAATTTTTATAGAGAGTAGAAAAATGTTTATAACCAGACTGTGTAAGAAAAAAAGTGTTAGGTAAGAGTTCTACAGATCTACGATGTCTCCACAATCTTAGGATCCAGTTTGACAGTTTTTAAAGTGACTAACATAAAACTTAATTTTTTTCAGGTCCTAGGAAATCAAAGGCCATCTTAAATGAAAAAAAAAAAAAAAACCAAAAAACAAAAAACAAACAAAAAAAAAACCAGAATTTGAATGATTGTGACAGGTCAAGACAGCACAGAGATTCCTTCTTGTATCCCTATTTTAGGTTTAAGTAGAATTTGATCTCCTGGATGGAGAATCCTATGGGAAATGAAATTACTCTATTCTAGGAATCCAAGGTCAAGATAATCCATCTAACTTTTTTAACTCTGATAAAATAACTTCCTCAGTCCACGAGTTTCCAAAGATACCAAGATGTAGTTTTTTTCTTTAAAAGTCTCTTGCCTTAAACACTGAATGCTGCACCTGGGTCCCTGATACCTGACTGTGTAGTCCCAGGCAGTTGGAATAAAAATTTCCATTGTCTGAGTGGTTATTGCTGGTAGACTTCCAATAATAGGATTATTAGTAAACCTTAGATTTTTTTTCTAACATTAATATACTAATCCATTAAAAACAAACAAACAAACAAAAACTAAGTCCTGAACAGTAATTTTTTTAAAAGCTTTATAGCAATATTTTATTGAAAATACAGGAAAAGAATAAACAAAGTAAAAAGATTATCCTTGAAATAGACTTTCTAAGCTCTCAACAGCAATGCATCTTCCTCAGGTTGAACCAACTGTGACTAATTCCCGGATACCAACAGGAACTGAGGGGCACCCTGGGATGGGAGCCTTCCAGTTTCCATCTGCACCTGGAGCTGATTCTTTGCCACAGGGATCCATATCCAAATAGCACTGGGAGAGAGCTAGCCTCCCAGGAATGCAGACAGGTAAAAACACTACTTCTCTTCAAATTCCTGACCAAGGAGGGGACCTCCCAGAGCCAACAGGACACAGGAACCAAGGATCGGCTGAGGACAGGATCCTTCTGGTTTCTGTCTTCACCCCAGAGCTGACACTGTACTCTCCATACCTAAATCCCTTCCAGAGAGAACTGGTCTTCCTGGTGTCTTGACACACAGGTTTGCAGGACAGACAAGCCACAGTCAGAGAAGGCAAGACTAGATAACACCAGATGATGAAAAGTAAGGACAAGTACATAAGCAACCAAGGCATCATCAGAACCCAGTTCTCCCACCACATCAAGCCCTGGATACCTCAACACATGAGAAAAGTAAGTCTCTGAGTTAAAATCACATCTCATGGTGATGACAGAGGACTTTATGAAGGATGTAAATAACTTTGTCAAAGAAATTACAAGAGAATACATGTAAACAGCTAGAAGCCCTTAAAGAGGAAACACAAAAATCGCTTAAAGAATTACAGAAAAACACAACCAAACAGATGAAGAAACTAAAAAAGAAACCATCCAGAATCTAAAAATGGAAATAAAAATAATAAAGAAATCACAAAGGGAGATAACACTAGAGGTAGAAAATCTAGGAAAGAGATCAAGCATCATAGATGCAAGCATCACCAACAGAATACAAAAGATAGAAGAGGGAATTTGAGGTGCAGAAGACACCATAGAAAACATTGACCCAACAGTCAAAGAAAATGCAAAATGCAAAAAAAAAAACCCTAACCCAAAACATCCAGGAAATCCAGGATGCAATGGGAAGACCAAACCTAAGGGTAATAGGAAGAGAGTGAAGATTCCCAACTTAAAATGCCAGTAAATATCTTCAACAAAATTATAGAAGAAAACTTCCCTAATCTAAAGAAAGGGATGCCCATGAACATACAAAAAAAGTCTACAGAACTCCAAATAGACTGGACCAGAAAAGAAATTCTTCCCATCACATAATAATCAAAACACCAAATGGAGGAAACAAAGAAAGAATACTAAAAGCAGTAAGGGAAAAAGGTCAAGTAACATATAAAGGCAGACCTATCAGAATTACACCAGACTTCTTACCAGAGACTATGAAAGCTAGAAGATCCTGGGTAGATGTCATAGAGACCCTAAGAAAACACAAATGCCAGCCTAGGCTACTATACCCAGCAAAACTCTCAAATACCATAGATGGAGAAACCAAGATATTCCATGATAAAGCCAAATTTACACAATAACTTTCCATTAATCTAGCCCTACAAAGGATAACAGATTTAAAAAATGTAAACACAAGGAGGGAAAGTACACTCTAGAAAATGCAAGAAAGTAATCTTTCAACAAACCCAAAAGAAGATAACCACACAATCATAAAAATAACATAAAAAATAACAGGAAGCAACAATCACTATTCCTTAATATCTCTTAACATCAATGTACTCGATTCCCCAATAAAAAGACATAGATTGTTAGACTGGTTACATAAACAGGACCCAGCATTTTGCTGCATACAGGAAATGCACCTCAGTGTCAAAGACAGATACTACCTCAGAGTTAAAGGCTGAAAAACAATTCTCCAAGCAAATGGTATCAAGAATCGAGCTGGAGTAGCTATTCTGATATCAGATAAAATTGACTTTCATCCAAAATCATCAAAAAAGGTAAGAAAGGACAATTCTTACTCACTAAAAGAAAAAAATCTACTAAGAACTCTCAATTCTGAACATCTATGCTCCAAATGCGAGGGCACCCACATTCATAAATGAAATTTTACTAAAGCTAAAAGCACACATTGTACCTTACACAATAATTCTGAGGGACTTTAACACCCCACTCTCATCAATGGACAAATCAGGGAAATGCAAACTAAACAGAGACATAGTGAGAGTAACAGAATTTATGGACTAAATGGATTTAACACATATCTATAGAACATTTCATCCTAAATCAAAAGAATATACCTTCTTCTTGGCACCTCATGGTACCTTCTCCAAAAAGAACTTCTGGGGGAATCACCATCCCTGACCTCAAGCTATACTGCAGAGCAATAGCAATAAAACTGCATGATATTGGTACAGAGACAAAGTGGTTGAGATAGACAGGTTGATCATTGGAATAGAATTGAAAACCAAGGGGAAAAAACCCACACACTTACAGAGACTTAATCTTTGACAAAGAATCCATAAATAGACAATGGAAAAAAGAACACATCTTCAATATGGTGATGGTGTAACTGGCAGTCTGTTTGTAGAAAAATGAAAATAGATCCATATTTATCACCTTGTGGAATGCTCAAGTCCAAGTCGATCAAGGAACTCAACATAAAACCAGATACACTGAATCTAATAGAAGAGAAAGTGGGAAAGAACCTCAAACTCATTGGCAAGGAGGTTGGAGCAGGGTGTGGGAGCATTTTCCTAAACAGAACTCCACTGGCTCATGCTCTAAGATCAAGAATTCATAAATGAGACCTCATAAAACTGTAAAGTTTCTGTAGGCAAAGGATATAGTCAATAAGACAAATCAGCAAGCAACAGATTGGGAAATAATCTTTACTACCCCACATCCAATAGAGGGCTAATATTCAAAATATATAAAGAACTCAAGAAGCTAACCTCCAAAACACCAAACAACCCAATAAAAAAATGGGGCATAGAATTAATCAGAGGATTCACAGCAGAGGAGTTTCAAATGGCTGAGAAGCACTTAAAGAAATGTTTAAAGTCCCTAGTGATCAGGAAATGCAAATCAAAACAACTCTGAGATTCCACCTTACACCAATCAGAATGGCTAAGATGAAAAACTCAGATGACAACACATGTTGGTGAGGATGTGGAGAAAGAGAAACACTCCTCCGTTGCTGGTGGGATTGCAAACTGGTACAAGCACTCTTGAAATCAATCAGGAGGTTCCTCAGAAAATTAGAAATAGATCTACCTGAAGATCCAGCTATACCACTTCTGGGCATATACCCAAAAGATGTGCCACCATGGCACAGGGGCACATGTTCCACTACACTTATAGTGGCCTTATTTGTGATAGCCAGAAGCTGGAACAACCCAGATATCCCACAAAGGAAGAATGGATATAGAAAATGTGGTCTATTTACACAATGGAATACTACTCAGCTATTAAGAATAAGGCTATCCTGAGTTTTGCAGGCAAATGGATGTAACTAGAAAACACCATTCTGAGGTAACCAAAACCCAAAATGACACGCATGCTATGTACTCACTAATAAGTGGATATTAGCTAAAAAAAGTACAGAATACCCAGGACACAATCCACTGAACACAAGAAAGTTAATAAGCTGAAGGGCCCAAGTGAAGATGCCTTAATCCTACTTAGGAGGGAGAAGAAAGCAATCACAAGGGGCAGAGGGAGGAAGAGACCTGGGTGAGAGAGAAGACAGGGAGTGTTAGCGGGTAACATGATCAGGTATCAGGGGTTGGTGGGAGATAGGAATGAAGCTCTAAAGGACAGCAGAAAGAATGGAAAAAGGCAACCTCGGGAGGTAGGAGACTCTCAGGAATCAGAGGGAAGGACCTAAGATGAAATGCTCTACAGTGAAGAGACAGAACTGCTAAAGTCCACCTCTAGTAGAAATACAGGACATGAAATGGAGGGATGGGGTTGCTATCTCACAGTTAAAAACTCTGACACAGAAAACTCTGAGGGACAGGAGGTCCAGGCCCAAATTGGGATCCAGCACAAGGGGAGGCTCCAAAGCCTGATGCTTATTACTGATGCTATGATGTACTTATAGACAGAAGCCTAGCACAATTGCCCTCTGAGAAGTCCAAAGAGCAGCTGAAAGAGTCAGATGCAGATACTTACAGCCGACCAATGGACAGAAGCCAGGGACCCCTGTGGTTGAATTAGGGACAAGCTGGAAGAAGATGTGGAGGAGGGCAACCCCATAAGAAGACCAGCAGTCTCAAAGAACCTGGACCTCCAGAGATCTCTCAGACACTGAGCCACCAACCAGCCAGCATACACTACATATATAACAGAGGACTGCCTAGTCTGGCCTCAATGAGAGAAGATGCACCTAACCCTTCAGACACTTGATGCCTCAGGGAGTGGAAAAGTCTAGTGGTGTGTGGGACTTCCTCTTGGAGATGAGGGGAGGAGGTATGGGATGAGAAACAGTCAGAGGATAAAGACAGGACTGTTAAAAAAGATTAAAGAATAAGAATAAATAAATAAATAAATAAATAAACCCAAAAAAAGGATTGTAAAAAAGGAGAGAGAGATTTCAAAATACCCTCTTACCCTTTCTTCCATGGTAAGAAAAGCAAGGCAAAGAAACAGACAGACTGTCTCATGATACTGAGACTACTGTGTTAGAACTCAGAGGGGCTGTGGATATGTATAAGAACCTCCCAGGAAAATACAACTATTGTGAGGGAGAGAGGTTTAGCTGGAACAGGGTGGGTTGATGTCAATACCTAGGCATATTGCTTACTGAGTTGGAGCAGAACAATTATGAAGACACTAAGCCATACTTGATTGCTAGGAGCTATTGCCCAGTACAGCCTGACTCAATTCTTTAGAACCTGAGGCCATTGTTTTGAAGGGGAGCTTCTGTCACAGAAGCCTTTCCATATACTTCATGAAAGTTTCATAAATGCCATCCGTAGTTTGCACCCGAAACGGGGCACAGCCAGGCCAGATATGGAGGCTGCTGTGATTAAAGGCACAGGGAAAGTGTCCTCTGACCCATTCGTGGGTAGCAGCAGCCTTTCTGCTGTTCCAGTGCACCCTCAGTGCAGTGGGTCAACATGAAGTACTCTGCCTCAGGATCTATGGCTTGGCCTCAGTGCTTGTTGTGACTCTCTTCTCAAGGCTGATGGCATGCATATCATTTAAGGTCACTGAATCAAGTTGGTTGGGAAACTTAAGTGCAGATTAATCAAAGGAAAATTCCCAAAGGGCAGGTCTGAATGGAGGCACCAAAAATGAACATATTGTGCCAAGATGCGGCAGAGGTTAAGACTGGGTATGCAAGGAAGTAGCCTTGTTGGGAATCCTTGAGGAGCAAGGAAAGGCAGCATACAGGAAATGGGCCAGGAGAGGTTCAGGATATCAACAAGGTGATTGCCTTAGCTTGAGGAAGAGTCCCTCATACTCCGACCATTCCAGTGGTCTCAGGAATGCAAGCATCTCTATAGGTTGTCTAAGAGAGAGTCCTCTGGGTAGGTCAAAATGCTATAAAAATCCTACAGACGATGATTCAGGAGCATGCAGTCCTGGTGTTACAAGGTGCTTATATCTTGGAAGGACTGACAGTCGGGGGTAAAGGGCTGAAGCTGCATCTGTGAGGAGAGGCTCTGTACAGTGCTGATTTCTTAAAAATCAGGTGTGACTAGGTACCAGGAAGTGGAATGACCTGAACCAAGATGTCAGCAGGAGTATTTACAAGATATAGAACATCGCCTACTTCCTTAAATTTTCATTGTACTTGGTTTTGGTCATTCCTTTTCCACCTTTCTATATTCTAATTTTGTCTTTTAAAGAATGTCATGTACCTCTTTGTTTTTAGAGAAATCTTATAAAAGAATAATAGTGTTTCTACAATACTTCAAAAACTCATTACAACAGTAATTTGTCATAAAAATTTCTAGTGAATCATATTCTAACTATAATTTTAAGTATAAATCTTATATATATAAAATGCCATATGTACTAAAGTAGACAAAATGCATCCCTATTAAAATATATAAAATATTATACATAAAATACATAAAAAGAAATCTTCACTTAGTCTTCTATCTGCTAGACATTTACTAAATGTATACTTCACACATATATCAACTCATTTTCTCTACAATTATTATAGATATTTCACATATAATAATTCATTTAGTCCAACAAAATAATAAAGATAATTTTATCATAGTCCTACACAAAGTACTATATCTGGGATTACTAGATGTGAGATATAGAATTCAAACTAGTAAGTGGTTCTGTATCCACCAACCTGATAAACCCAGAATATAAAGGTCAACTTTAATAGGCTGAACCACTACAACCCAGAAATGGAGACAGACCTAGTCATAAACCTGTGTATGCAAATCAACAAATTAAATTCATTGTGTTATATCATAATAAATAAGAAAAGCAATGTAAGGGACAGGAGCCTGTCAGCTTCCGAGAGACAGAGCTGGATCAGCTACCACCTCTGCCCCCTGCCTGATAGGCGAGAGCTTCCCTCCAGGGCAGACTTCAGCCCAAGGACTCAGGGGAGAGCTTCCCTCCAGGGCAGACTTCAGCCCAAGGACTAAGGTGGGACTTCAGCCCAAGGACTCAGGTGAGATCGCCATTTTCTCTCTGGGGTCTTGCTAAGGCAGGACCAGCTGGGAGGCATAGGCCTCAGGAATTGCAGGGGAGCCACAGGACTGCAGGGACAGGAGCCTGTCAGCTTCCGAGTGACAGAGCTGGATCAGCCACCACCTCTGCCCCCTGCCTGATAGGTGAGAGCTTCCCTCCAGGGCAGACTTCAGCCCAAGGACTCAGGAGAGAGCTTCCCTCCAGGGTGGACTTCAGCCCAAGGACTCAGGGCAGGCTTCAGCCCCAGGAATCAGGCAGGACCAGCCAGGAGGCATAGGCCTCAGGAAGTGCAGGGGAGTCTCAGGACTGCAGGAACAGGAGCCACCCAGCTTCTGAGTGACAGAGCTGGATCAGCAACCACCTCTGCCCCCTGCCTGCTAGCGGAGAGCTTCCCTCCAGGACAGACTTCAGCCCAAGGACTCAGGAGAGAGCTTCCCTCCAGGGCAAACTTCAGACCAAGGACTCAGGTGAGAGCTTCCCTCCAGGGCAGACTTCAGCCCAAGGACTCAGGGCTGACTTCAGCACAAGGACTCAGGCCAGACCAGCTGGGAGGCAAAGACCTCAGGAGTGGAAGGGGAGTTACAGGGCAGCAAGGAAAGGTCAAGCTCTAAGACACCAAGAACTTCTAACACCAGAGATCAAGAGATGGCAAAAGGCAATCGCAAGAATCCTACCAACAGAAACCAAGACTGCTTGGCTTCACCAGAACCTAGTACTCCCACCTCAGCAAGCCCTGGATATCCCAAAACACCAGAAAAGCAAGATTTGGATCTAAAGACACATCTCACAATGCTGATAGAGGAACTTAAGAAGGACATGAATAACTCCCTTAAAGAAATACAGGAGAAAACAGATAAAGAGGTACAAGCCCTTAAAGAGGAAACAAAAAAA
>JADRCD010184049.1:0-10808 GCA_019843815.1 Montemys delectorum
CACACACATTGGGTTTTCCCCTCCCATGTCTTTTCCCAGAAAGAGGTAGGAAAAGAAATGAAGGTCTTACAATTGAGGCCTACATCATGGTAGGTGAATATCGCTGGGCGTTTGGGTTTGGGGGTGCCATACACAGTAAAAGTGACTGAGCCATAAGGTGTCTCCACAGAGTGAGTCTGTAAGAAAAAAGCTTACCATCAGGAAGAAAATAGACTGAAAGTTTTCTAAAGGGGGAAAGGCAAAAATACATGAACCATCTGTTAAAAACAGGATTAATGGGTTTTTAGGGAAATATGACAATGGAATTGGATCTGAGGGTAGAAAAATCATGAAAGACTAGAGATTATGGAATTTAAAGAGAAAAAAAGAAAGGAAGAGGGGAGAAATGTGAGAAATGGGGGTGGGGGGAAGTATGGAGGGCCAGATTGGGCCCCTCTCAATTTGGAGACAGAAGAGCTCCTCCTCCGACCGTGGCACAGTCCCCCGACAGTTACCTGTCCCTGGTCCAGGAGGATTCGGGCAGCTAACTCGGCCTCCTGGAGAGATACACACAGACATACACACACCAACAGAGACGCACAGCAAATGGAGAGATGGACACAAAGAGAAGATAAAGAGAGACCAACAGACACCAAATACAGAAAGAGTGACAAAAAACAAGACAGGAGAGGATGAAGGTTAGTGTAGTGACGAGACAAAGTCTGGTGGGTTCCCTTTTACAGTGTCTAGGCAGAGAGATGGGAGGAGATGGGTAGAGGAAGGGTGTGCATTAGACGACAGCCATGGGCCTGGGTTGTTGGGGAGGCAAGGGGGAATGTTCAGAGTTTGGGATTGAGGCAGGGAAGTCAGAGAGTCTCTATAAACCTTGGCAGTCTCTGGCGTTTGTCCTGGCAACAGCGGCTTCTCCTCAGTGATCTGTACCTCCTGAAGTTCTGCCATGGTGGCCTGGCAGGGTAAGAAAACAATAAACCAGCAGGGCGGTGGTGGCGCACACCTTTGATCCCAGCACTTGGGAGGCAGAGGCAGACGGATCTCTGAGTAAGAGGCCAGCCTGGTCTACAGAGTGAGTTCCAGGACAGCCAGGGCTATACAGAGAAACCCTGTCTCAGAAAAATAATAATAATAATAATAATAATAATAATAATAATAATAATAATAATAAACAAAAAACAATAAGCCTGAGAGGGAGGCGGCTCAGCCCCTGTACTCTCAGCCCAGGGCAATGCAAGGTGCAGAGGGACCCCAGAGCTGAAAATTCCAAGACACACAGAGGGCTTTTCTGGCTCCTCTACGGCACTTCCAGGATACTACCAAACAAGACAGCACATCTCTTCAGACTGACAGCCCCATGGCTGACCCTCAACCCCAACACCCACACCTCAGGATGCTCCTCCCTCTCTGCCCCTGGAGGGAGACACCAGGGTGGGGAAGCAATGTGGATCCAGTTTCTTAAGCTATATTTAGGGGACATCCCACTCCCTGTCGTAGCTCACTGACTGGGTACACTCAGTGTACCAAGGGTTAGGGTAGTTAGAGTTCACAATTGACCGTGACCTTCAACTATAGTCCCAATGTCAGCATCTTGAGGGGCTAAAAAGGACTGAGGCAATGATCATCGGCAAGTACTCAACAGAGGGACCTAGATATCCAATCCAACCAAGTTTCCCTCTCTCTGGTTACTCAAGACTCTCTCTCCCAAGTACACAAATGAGCATACATCAACATTGGTAGGCCTAGAGAGCAGCAGAGCACCTGTGCAGACTTGAAAGAGAAAGAAAGAAAGGGGGGAGGAGGAAGGGAGGGAGGGAGGGAAAGAGAGAGAGAGAGAGAGAGAGAGAGAGAGAGAGAGAGAGAGAGAGAAAGAAAGAAAGAAAGAAAGAAAGAAAGAAAGAAAGAAAGAAAGAGGCAAGCCAGCAGCATGGGCTGGGTGGGGTCAACTTACTGAGCTCCTATTGGTTGGATACGGAGAGCGTGGAGGTCAGGGTTTTTAGTCCTGACTCTGGGGTCTGAGAAAACACAGGAACAAGGTGAATGACATGAGTGACGGACTTGGGTCTTTTTAGGGACATACGGCCACAGCCAGGACCCAGGATTCCAGGGTCACTAACCCTTCCTAACCTCCCCGAGTCCAGAGAACGCGTCCTCTCTAGGTTCCAATCAATACAAGCTGGAGGGGCCTACGGGGCAACACAAGCGAGTCCAGGCTGGGTAGGGTATGAAGAGAAAGGAGAGCTGCCACGGCGCTAGAGCATGACCATGTCAAAACCCCCGGGTCCTACCCTACTGCCACTACTATGTGACCTTGTCCGGTTAGTTACTACTCGGTTTTGACAGTTCTCAGTTGGTACGGAGGTAGTACAGCATGACCTTTTCCCCCCACCGTTTAAAAACAAACAAGCTTCAAGCCTTCATCTCTCCCCTCCACCCAGTCTAATTGTAGGTCCAGTGGAGAAAGGGGAGGGGGGATAGGGCGGCCCCGTAACCTCCAACGTCCCTGGACTGCCAGCCAGCATGTGCCAGCCGGGAAAGGATTGGTAGGACTTGACTGGCCGCTCCCAGAACACGAAACCTGACCCTATGAGTCCCTAGCTGCAGGTCCCTCGTCCGGACCAACACCCTCTCACGGCAGACACGTAGCGCCCAGGACCCTGTACATCCTCTCAAGAGCGCCTCAAACACGCCCTGCACTTTGCAGCGCCTCCGCCTTTGTGCGCAGCAGCGGAGCGCCTCGCTTAGCCAGCCCCTTCCCCCGAACTGCAACCTGGAGACCAGAACCACGATGCCCACCCTCCCGGCCCGCGCCTTCCCGGTCCAGAGGCGCGCTTGCCCCTCCCCCTACCTGCTGCAGCCTCCGCGGTCGCTGCCACCTTCACTTGCCTTTGACTTAGGTCCGCCCTAGCTCTGGCTCCCGACAGACCCGCCCCGGGCCCGCCCCCGGGCCATCTCCCTACAGATCCGCCCCGACCCCCCATAAACACGCCCCGTAACTTGCCTGGGCTAACAGGGGAGGGGCGAGAGGGTGCGGCTTGGTAGCACACAGAGGTGATGCTCATAGGCTCTCTGAGTGCTCCCCACAACCCTAAGCCACGTGAAGTGGGGTGTGCGTGGCGACCCCTTAAACCCCCAAATAGTCCTCACGCCCACCTCAACGGCGCCCCCTACTGTGTCCTGGCTCTGCCAGGCTCACTTTTGGCTCTCTTCCTAGCCCCCCAGATTGAGTGGCAGCGACGGATAAAGTGGGGAGGCCAACCCAAGGTGCCCACGTCCCACGATTTCAGCTCCGCCCGCCCAGAAGCCGAGAGCTAGGTCAAGGAAGGGGGAGGTGGGCGAGGATCGCTGCTCAGACCGGGTCTCGGGGCAGGTAGGGGTAGTGATGCCAGCGAGTCTGGGGACGGGGCGTCGAGGGCGCAGGAATTCCGAACAATTGGGGTGCTGGTACCTCCTCAGTCGAGTCCCGCCGCCTGCTCTCCGGCTGCTCCGTGAGAAGTTGGACAACAAGCAGGGGATGGGGGGGGGCGAGAAATGCTGGGGGCCGCTATAAATAGAGAATGAACGAAGGAGGGGAAAGATGATGGCCAACAGCGACTCCCGGGTCAAGGCCCCAACGAGGGGGGCGGGTAGAGGAGGGGCTGGGGACCCCCCAAGGGCTCTGACTCCTGTGTAAACAGGCGCGGAGGCGGAGCTAACTCTGCAAGGGTGGAGTAAAGGGTTTGAGGAGGACTCGATGTCCTGGGCTGAGACCCAAGAGACCCTGTGGCTCAGGCGCTGAGGCGCTAACCCCTCCTAGTCCAACCCCGAAAAGGAGGGCGAGATCAGCTCTGAAAAGCTGAGTGGCAGTGCCCTGTTGCCGATGCCTCTTGAGCTGCTGTCTCCTGGGCCCGACCCTCGGTGCCTGGTGGATTTACCAACCTATCCTAGACTTCCACAAGATTCACATCTGAGACACGTACTCCCTGTGCTCTCTAAAGAAGGCTTGCTGAAGTGGACCGGTTAATGGGCTATGGGGATTGGAAGTTGTGTTAAGCAACCAGATTGTATTTCCCCACATGCTCTCGTTCTCGCGCCCCTGCTCCCAGAATCAACCCTGCCCCATCCCCCTTCAGCCTAGTTCCAGACTTGCCATTTAGGGGGCTGGGCGCCAGGCCAGTTGAAAACAATGTCCAATGGAACCGGAGCTGCCAACTGCAACACCAGAGCAGACTGCTCCCCCCAAGACCCCCAGATTGCCCTCCCCCCCTGCCTGGGAACTACCCTCACCACCCACAACCCCCATCCCCAAGGAACATCAATGCCCCTTTCATCCCCACTTGGCAGGTCTGTTGGAAAGGAGGAGAGGCCAAGAGGGAGGAGGAGGAGACCTGGGTAGGCTCAAACCCAGCTTAAAAAAAAACAAAAACAAAAAACACCCTAGACCTAAAGAGCTTCCTATATCCCCCAAACAGAGCCCTAAGTTTTCCTCTGTTCTTTTCTCCTGCTCCCTTCATAAGAATTGCTCTAGAAACTGGCACAGAAACTTGGCATCCTAGCTTCCTGCGGAGCTCCTGGGTGCAGGTTTAACGCTCTCCTGGAACAGAAGTTTGCTGGACTTAAGAGCAGAGCTGCAGATGGGTAAGATATGAAAGCTCTGACAGCCCCTGTGGCGTGTAGAGAGCAGGAGAACCTGGCCTGAGCCCTTCAGTCTGCAGGTTTCTTTCACGTGTCTAAAGTAGACAGACTTAGAGAGGGGGAGGGAGAGACTGGAAGGTTCCAGCATCTAAATTCGTCTCTGGGTCAGGATGACTCAGGGGGAACCTGATAAGGGGCAGACACAGGGGCTTGGGGAGGGCTGGAGATGGGAAATTTCCACTGAGATCTGTTTACTTCCTAGAGCTAGGGGGTCTCTAGGCAACTCCTGAGGACACACACACACACACAAAACGGGTCAGCCTCATTGTTCTTCACTGGACAAGTTCAAGACCAGCCTGAGTACAAGGGTCCCAACGTGGACAGTATCTAACCCACTTTGTCTGGGTCAAAAGCAGTTTCGAACTATGCTTTTAGCTAAGGGACAGTTTCAAGCACATTCAGTGTGCAAACCACTGGATAGATCAAATTCAAAGAAGAGATATGGTCAGTTTTGTGATCCAGGGATTGAAGAGGTATATAAATATAGAAAAGGCTAGGGGAAATAATCTATAAGATCAGTGTATAGAGAACAAGTCTTATAGCAGGCTCCACCACTCTCCAGTGAGAGAGAAGAGCTTTTTTTTTTTCATTTCCCCAGGATGATTTTAATAACCCCTGATGAAGAAAGCACAATTGGAAATTCAGAAATACTTAAAGTAGTGTTTAGGGTACTCTAGCCACCATACGTGCATTTGCAAAGCATATTATTTTGCGTTCACACTCAATCTTGTTTGAACCAAAAGATTTCAGGGCCCCTAGCAATACTTCTGAAGCCCCACCCCTGGAGGCTAGAGACCACAGGCTAAGAGCCACATGTTTCTATAATTCAGAGGAAAGGAGTTTTGTTTCTAGGGTGAACCTCCCAGATGATAAGTGAAATGTTTGAGTGGGAGAGAAGAGGTGTTTCATCTCAGCAGAGAGCAGAAGAGAAAGTATAAGCAGAAATGCAAGAGCTCCTTGGAAGAATTGAAGAGTAGGAAGTATATATGACCCCCAAATCTGTATCATTGTCCCTAACTATACAGATATGGAAACCGAAGCCCGGGAATATCAATGACTTGCCCATGGTCACCAACTGTATGGTAACCTTTTGAATGTACAACTGTTATGCCATTAGGGCCCCAGCGAAGAGCAATGTTAGTGAGAGGCAGTGACACTTGGTAAGATAGACTGGGTCCAAGTTATATCCTTGAATGCTAGGCAGAAAGATTTGGCAGTAAGAACCATAGATTATACTTTTTTACTTTGAAAAGATGTTTTATTTTTATTTATGTGTCTGAGTGTGAGTTTACGCATGTGAGAGCAACGCCCATGAAGGCCAGAGACATCAGATCTCTCTGGACCTGAAATTGCTGGCTGCCTGATGGAGGTGCTAGGAGTTAAACCCAGGTCCTCTGCAAGAACATTATATATTCTTAACCATAGAGCCCTCTCTCCAGTTCCAACTATTCATTGCATAGTCATTCTGTGAGACAGGGTATCAGGTATCCCTCAAGCCTGATGAGGTATTCCTCATCTTCCTGCCTTAGCCTCCATGATTATAGGCGAGTGTCACTGTAGTCAAGTACCATAATCTGTTCTCCAGCAGGAATAGTGGAGATAAAATCTTGGTTGGGGAGCGTTACACTAATGGGAAAGGGTAAGAGAGCTGGTCTGTGGAATCGAAAAGAGTAAAGAACCGAACCTAGAAAAATGGGAGAGCCCCAGGTAATCGTAGAGATATGAAGTCTAATAGACTTGGGCCTGGAGAGAGAGCTTAGTGGTTAGAAAGCCCAACTGCTCTGCCAGAGGACCTGGGCGTTCCAGTCCCAGCACCCACGTGGCAGTTCTTGACTGTAACTCTGGTCCCAGGAGATCTGATGCCTTCTTGACACTTCTCTTCTGGCCTCCATGAGCAACAGACCCACACAAGATACACAGACATGGATGCTGGCAGGACACCTGTACACATTAAAATGAATAAATTGGATAAAGACTTGAATAGATGCAAGAATAGGAATTAAAAGGGTTTGTTTTGTTTTGTCTTGTCTTGTCTTGTCTTGTCTTGTCTTGTCTTGTTTTTGAGACAGGATTCCTCTGTGTATCCCTGGCTGTCCTGAAACTCAAGTCTATAGAGCAGGCTGGCCTTGAACTCAGAGATCTACCTGCCTCTGCCTCCCGAGCACTGGGAGTTAAGGTGTGCACCACCACCACCCAGCAGGGATGAATTCATAAAATTACAAACAAGTAATTAGATAGCTAAGACTAGAAAGTAACCAATCTCTGATGTGAGATCCCTGAAGCTCACCTCTCTTAGAGGGCTTTTTGTCCAGAAAGAAGCCATTAAAGGACATTTGGAACTGCTCAGAATCATGTCTGGGGGATCTTCAGAGTTTGAGACTTACTCTGACACATTTCACTCTACTTTATATGGATCTGTTACACTGCAGGTCCTCTTCTTTTTGTCTCTTGAGTCAATAGTAGAGGCTCTTTAAAAATCCCTGCTGTGCTTGGTTCTCCAAAGGATTCTCAGTCTGGTGGTCAGTACACCTTGGCTAGGAGATCAGAGGGCAGTATCCAACACAAGCCAGCCTGTTCTCCTCAATCCCAAACGCTCAGTGGTTGGGTCTCCCCAAAATGTACATGCTAAAGTTCTCCCTCCCAACATGATAGGATTAAGAAGTGGGATTTGGGGGCTGGCGAGATGGCTCAGCGGGTAAGCACACTGACTGCTCTTCTGAAGGTCCTGAATTCAGATCCCAGCAACCACATGGTGGCTCACAACCACCCGTAATGAGATCTGATGCCCTCTTCTGGTGCGTCTAAAGACAGCTACAGTGAATAACGCCGGAGCGAGGCCGGCAAAGGTCCTGAGTTCAGCTCCTCCCAGCAACCACACACGATGGCTCACGGTCATCTGTACAGCTACAGTGTACTCATACACATAAAATAAATAAAATAAATCTTAAAAAGAAGAAAGAAGAAGAAGAAGAAGAAGAAGAAGAAGGAGAAGGAGAAGGAGAAGGAGAAGGAGAAGGAGAAGGAGAAGGAGAAGGAGAAGGAGAAGGAGAAGGAGAAGAAGAAGGGGGATTTGGGAGAGTCATGATGAGGTTTTGTGAGGGTAAAAAGATGAGATTTCAGGAATGAGATTTATAGGCCAAGGGAGCTTGACCATGCAAGGGCCTAGTGAGGCCAGAAGCCATAAGATTGGTGAACAGGGACGAAGTGGTTGGAGGAGGGAGGGTGGGTGCTTATCATCTGAAGATGCTACCATACTGGCAGCTTACTCAGCTCAAAGGTCATGTCTTGCTATCCATGATTCCACAATCTTTACACAGCTTGAAGTTCTTGCTGATTTCAATGCCTTGGCTGGACCACTCCCCAAAGATGAGAAATTGGTGGACCTCTGCTGCCGATTCTGGAAGTGAAGACAGTAGAGAGACTGAGCCAGCCAGAGCCAGGAGTGATGTCATGTAATACTGTGACATCACAGTGTTTCTTTTCTGCTTTCTTCACCCATTTTTGTCTAGCTGTTGCCACACCTTCTCCCCAGTCACCTGACTCCCCCATAGCTGCACACACTTGTGTACAAAGGCGCAGACACCGGCCAGGCTCCCAGGTATGTGAAAGTGGTGGGTAAGGGGGAACTCCTAATGTGTAGGAGTTTAAGCCTGAAGTGCTGGAAGGGAAGGATCATGCTCTTGCTGCATCCGAGGGTGGAAAGGTGGGGGAGACAGGAGAGCAACAGGGAAGAAAGCAATTGTCCCTGGTGCTGCTGTAGTTTACCATGCTCCTTACCCTCCCTCCCATCATCTCACCCTCTCGCACTCCCCAGCCCTGTTCCCTACTGCCCCTCCCCCACCCTACCCCCACCCCACCCCCCCAGCCATTGACCATGGCCTCAGAAGCAGAAAGAACATTCCATCGTTTTGCTGTCTTTGGAGAATCGTCCAGCAATGGCAATGAAATTACCAACAAGAACTTCTCCAAACTCTGTAAAGACTGTGGCATCATGGATGGCAAGGCAGTGACCTCCACAGATGTGGACATTGTGTTCAGCAAAGTGAAGTAAGGGGCCAGAGGTGGGGGCTGAAGTGAGAAGGTAATTGGTCACAGTGCACTTGTTTTGTTTTGTTTTGTTTTGTTGAGACAAAGTTTTCTCTGTGTAGCCTTGGCTATCCTGAAACTCTGTGGATCAGGTTGACCTAAGAGCTCACATAGATCCACCAGCCTCTGTCTCCTGAGTATAGACACTAAAGGCATGCACCCCCACCAGCCTGGCACTGCCTGGCATAGTTCTTAAGGTGGAAGATTTATAAGGAGCATCGGGCAGATGCTGGGAACTGTCCCAGGCCCTATTCTCAACATCCATTGGCAGGATAAAATAGGCCATTCCTGACGAAGAAGAAGGTAGATGTTGGGGGGTGATGACTTCACACTCCACAGTTACTGGATTTCTGTCTGACTGGCCAGGGCCAAGAATGCCAGAACCATCAACTTTCAACAATTTAAAGAGGCAATGAAGGAGCTGGGCCAAAAGCGCTTCAAGGGGAAGAACCCAGATGAGGCTCTGGAAGATGTTTTTAAACTCATGGAAGGCAAAGACCCTGCCACCACTGGTGTTACTGTGAGTAATGCTCTTAACTTTTTGTCTGATCTTTTCCTTCCTTCCTTTTGATGTCTTTCCTTCCTTCCTTCCTTCCTTCCTTCCTTCCTTCCTCCCTCCTTCCTCCCTCCCTCCCTCCCTCCCTCCCTTCCTTCCTTCCTTCCTTCCTTCCTTCCTTCCTTCCTTCCTTCCTGTCTGTCTGTCTTTCTATCTAGTAGGCCCTTACTCTGATAGACTGGCCTAGAATTGGTTGTGTGACCCAGCCTGGTTCTGAACTGAAGGTCTAGGAAACTTCTGCCTCCCAAGTGCTGGGATTCTAGGTGTGTGCCACCACACTGACCTCAGTGATACTGTTCATCTTAAGCCCAGAACCCCACTTCTTCCCTAGACTCTTCTGCTCTAGTCCTCTCTCTGCTTCTATGCCCCAAATCTTGTTGGCAGTGTAACTCAGGAGACGAGGTATAACCTGTGGTATACTGCCTGTATTGGAAGACTTTAGAGCCCTTGGAGTGGTTCCAGAGGTGAGAGATCTGTGTAGTGGAGAGAGACATTTGCTCCCAGTGCAGTTGGAGCATCCAGCTACATCCTTAGCCACAGAATAGCTGTTTCACTAGTGGTATTTAGACTCGTTCTCAAGTCTCATGGTCCAGCCGCCTCAGCCTTCTGTGGCTTTAGACACTAACATTGGAGGAATTGGTGCCTGCTTCCCCAGTCTTCCTTCTACATGTATTAAGGTTTAATCTCAGACCTCTTACCTCTCACCCCTCTCCTTCCTAAAGTGTTCAGAAATGATTTCTCTGGATATGGAAAAATATCCACCATCCTTTCCCACCACTGTGTCTGGGCCTCAGGAAGCAGCACCATGCCAGAGGCAGAACAAGCGCTCTCAGCATGCGTTCTGAGGCTCGAAGACCATATGTGGGGGAGGGCTGTGAGGGCCCAGGAAAGGAGGGCCTCAAACTTACCCTCTGGATTGCAGAAAGCAACAACGGTGGGTGGAGTAGACCGGTTGACGGACACCAGTAAGTACACCGGAACCCACAAGGAGCGCTTTGATGAGAGTGGTAAGGGAAAAGGTATTGAAGGACGGGAAGAGACCACTGACAACTCAGGTTACGTGAGTGGCTACAAGGGAGCTGGCACTTATGACAAGAAAAGCCAGTAGAGAGGAGCCATCTTTGCCTGCTAGTTTCCTGACCTCATGTTTTTAACACCAGGAAATCTAGGAAATAATAAACAATGTGTGTGCAGCATCTAGTGAGTTTCATCTCATGAGGATGAAGAACAGATTGGCCCACAGAGAGAGAAAGGGAGAAGAGGAGCAGTGGTGGCACACATCTTTAATCCCAGCACTTTGGAGGCAGCGCCAGGCAGATTTCTGAGTTCAAGGCCAGCCTAGTCTACAGAGTGAGTTCCAAGACAGCCAGGGCTACAACAGAGAAACCCTGTCTCAAAAAACAGAGAGAGAGAGAGAGAGAGAGAGAGAGAGAGAGAGAGAGAGAGAGAGAGGAAAGGGGAAGAGAAGAGAAGAGAAGAGAAGAGAAGAGAAGAGAAGAGA